>VWZG01005388.1:0-59806 GCA_013396735.1 Grallaria varia | reverse complement strand
AAAAAAAAAGAAAAAAAAAGAAAAAAAAAGAAAAAAAAAAGAAAAAAAAGAAAAAGGCAATTGCATCCTGGAACTGATTTCTTCTGAGGTTACTGAATATTCATGAGTTACCAAAAGCAGAAGACTGTTGCAAAGCAGTCCTTGAGAAACGTCATCACTTGTCACAAAAGCAGACATCTTTTTAAAAATCTCCAGAGGTCTGAGAAAGCTATTTGTCTAGTAACTGCCAGATTCAAGGCTTCTCACGAACAAGTGAACTGTAAACAGAAGGGCTGTCCTTTTACAAAATAACCTTGCACTTGCTAAAAGTTAAGAGCAGCCTTTTTGTTTACAGGTAGAGTGTTCTTTGTTGATTCCACTTTTCAGTGACTGGCAAAAAAAAAAAAAAGAAAAAAAAATCATGTTCCTCTACTTAGGGAAATTGAAGCTTTAACTCTCCCTTTCGCTTTCGCTTGAGGGAGAAAAAAATCCCTCAACATTTAAGTAGCTATATGATCCTTATGAATTCTTCTACTTTTTTGCAAAGACTCTGATTTATTTTGAACTGCTTCTGAGTACAGGGTGCAAGGGACATTGGTAAGCATCTTATTCAACTTACCTATATGTTTTTTCTCTTCTCGGAGAGTTCATTTCTCCACTGCAAGCTGCCCCTTCATCCCTTTTGTTATGATGATGAATAGATACAATTTGTAAACAAAGACACTGACTCAGAACTTGCTGTGACCTTAGGTGGCGATTTCCATGCTGATACGCCATTGTTTACTGCAACTGAGTCCAAACCCTTCGGTATTAAATAGCATGTTTAAGAGCAATGCTGAATTCCTTATTCATATTTCTTCTTGCTCCTGTTTAAAATGTTGAATGATCTGTCTGATAAATGTGTGAGGCATTTCACTGAGAGGTCCTAAATGCCTCTTAACATGAAATGTTATTTACTTGAAAGCTAAGATGCTAAAGCAATAGACCATGCAAGAAATTTCCACCCTATCCACCTTGTTAACATGAACATGTGGGCTTCATTTTCCCCTTCATACCTGTCTGCAGATGAGGACCACCTATTTGGTGATGCAGTCCTTGCCAGTGTAATGGATGGGGCTAAATGTGACACTGTAATGAGTTTCGCTTGTGGTTTCAGTATAGCATTGACATGCTTTGTTTTTTTCCCAGCCAACTATAGACATATTCTTTTTTTTTTTTCCCCCTCCCCCCCAGGAAAACAGGAAATAAACCCTTATGCTTCTATATTCACCTGCAATTCCACCATCTGTCTCAAAAAGACAAACGCAGCATAAACAAAAAATGCTGTTGTGTAATTACTCAGGCATTTATGCCACAGAAACCCCCTCCAATCTCCACCCTTTGATTAGCACAGAAAATGTTTTAACTCTCTTATCTCAAGACATCCCTGCAAGTCATCCTCTGCCTTCTCATACTCTCATTCCACAGTTTGTAACAGAAAACTAAACCTGGTCCTAAAAACACTTTTATTCCTCCTGCTGCCTTTCACGCAAAAGATGACAGGAGCTATGTTTCTTGTGATTGCTTTGTAATTTTCTTCATAATAGGTACTTTTGAGTGAGTCATTCCTACCCAAGTCTCCCGCAGAAGGCTTTTCCAGTAAACCAAAATAAAAGTGGATACAGAAACACATTTTAAAACACATCTGTAATTTCAAATTTTTTCAGTGTCACTAAGTGCAAGTTCCCACACAGTACTTCTTCCTTGGCAACATGACCAGAGACACAGAATACCCACATACCAGCCCTGATTTACCCTCTGTGCTCAGGGCGGTCTTGGTGTGCATGCACTCTCTAGGCAGTATCTGGAGTATCACAAGGAGTATGTGTACCCAGAGGGAACTTCATCACTATGGGTGGAGTGTTCCCAGTGTGCAGGACTGTCACTGTATGTTCCACCTGTGAAGCTGTACGGAGGGATGAAAGTGAAGGAAGATGATGGCTGGGGGTCTCTACTGTAAGTGGGGTTTAAAAACCAGTGGTACACAAAAACACCTAATTGGTATGACAGGTAGGAAAGGCCTTTAGAGTGGGAGAAAAGTGGTCAGGTCAGCTTTTTGAAAAGCCCAAACTTACTCTTATTCAATTTGAAGAAATACTGAAAAGAACTGGCAGTGTAGTACCTACCTTTGAAATCCTAGTATTGGGTGACTGAGAGTCAGGGACTAAATGCACAGGGCACAGCCTGGTCCATTTCTTAACCATTTGTCCCCCCGCTTTGGCGCAGAAGGTCGGGGAAGGGGTGTGGTCAGTTCATTGCATGTTGTCTCTTCCACTCCTTCCTCCTCAGTGTCAGGACTCCTGACACTCTTCTGCTTCACTGTGGAGTCCATCCTACAGGAGGCAGTCCTCCACCAACTATTCCAGTGTGAATCCTTCCCACAGGCTTCAGTTCTTCATGAACTTTCCCACTGGGTGCAGTCCTTCAGGAGCAAACTGTTTGAATGTGCATCTCCCCCAGTGTCAGAGGTCGTGACAAGAGCCTGCACCAGCATGGGTTTCCCATGGGGTCACAGCCTCATTTGAGCATCTACCTGCTGCGGTGTGGGGCTCTCTATGGGCTGCAGGTGGATCTCTGCTCCACCATGGACCAACATGGGCTGTAGGGGAACAGCTGTCTCATCATGGTCTTCAACATGGATTGCAGAGGAATCTCTGCTCCAGCATCTGGAACACCTCCTCCCCCTTCTTAACTGACCTTGGTGTCTGCAGGGCTGTTTCTCTCACACCTCTCTCCATCCTCAAAATGCACAGGTTTTTTTCCTACTTCTTAAATACGTTATCCCAGCTTCTGTCAGGTTCTCACAGAAGCCACCCCTGTAGTCAACTCACTACCAGAACCTTGCTATTTACTTCTTCATTATTATTTATTTATTTTATTTGTATTTACAACATTTATTTTATTTATTTTATTTATTTTATTTGTATTTGCAACACACATTTCTTCAGATAATTATAAAGCATAGCATGCAAAATTCTTAAAAGATATGGTGAAGAAACGAGTATTTGTATTACCTAGAATTGAAAATCAGTGATTTTTCCCAGTAAGTTTTTCATCTTCCTCTTGCTGTGTCTTCATCTCTCTGTACTGCAGAGTACTGTACTCAGCTCCAAACTCAGCCCACTCTAGCCACCCACAACTTTTTAAAAAAGCCAAACCAGCCGCACAGTCACATTTCTAAAGAGGTTACCACAGCTACTTTCAGCTCCAGTAGTAGAATCATAGAATCATTAAAGTTGGAAAAGACCTCTAAGACCATTTGTTCCAGCCATTAATCTAACACATTATTGTGGCTTAAGCCGAGCTGGCAACTAAGCACCATGCAACTGCTCACTCAAACCCCTTCTCTCTCTCCCGTCCCGATGGAATGGGGAGGAGAATCAAAAGTAAAACATAAAGGTTGAGATAAGAACAGTTTATTAATTGAAAACAAAGTAAAACACAGTAATAATAATAAATAATTGCGACAGTTGAGGGGATGGACATGTCCAGATACAGGGAGCTACCCACCTTTAGAAAGTAGGGATTTGCCCCCCCATTGTCCCTCTCCATGCAGCCCTGAGCTGCCCCACAAAGAGACGCACAGATACCACCAGAGAGGAAGCAGAGAGAGAGTTTATTAACATGGGTAGGGTTATTTATAACCTTTAGAATGATCCTAAATATCCAATAAGAATCTAGGAATAATAACCAATAGGAAAGGGTTAACTAAGGGCCAATAGGAAAACTTAAACAAAAACTCTCAAGACCACATTCCTTCGGGCCTGGATACTGAGATAAGGGCTTTCTCAGGGGATTTTGGGAAGAAGAACAGTGACTAAGGGAAAAACACAAAGACTCCATTTTACTCAATAGTAAAAGCTTCAGTTTTTAAGGTATTTGGGCTAGTTTCTTCACCTTCTTCACATGCCCATTTCTTACAAGACTTTTTCCATTTCTGATAATGCAGGTTCACTGCCACAAATAATAATAATAATGATAATAAAAGGGAAAAGAAAAAACCTCCACAAAACCCAAACAACCAAGTGATGAACAATACTGCTGCTCACCACCTGCTAACCAATGCCAGGTCTCATTCCCAAATGCAGATTGGCTCTCTCTTTCAGGTAACTCCCCCAGGTTATACACTGGGCGTGATGTTCTGTGGTGTGGAATATCCCTTTGGCCAGTTCAAATCACCTGTACCAATTATGCTCCCTCCCACTTTCTTTTGTCTACCTCCTCATAGACAGAACATGAGATACACACAAGAAAACCCTTGAGTTAGGATAAACATGACTTAGCAAACCCCAAAACATCAGTCTGTTATCAACACCATTCTCATTCTGAATTCAAAGTACTGCACTGTAACAGCTACTCAAAACAAATTAACTCTATCCCAGCTGAAACTAGGACACACACCTTATTAAAACCAAACAGAAATAGAAGAAATATAAGTTGTTCTGCTGCTACTGGACAGACACTTTCATGGGTAAACTGCCTAAAAATAACACATCTCTGTCTGCTCTGTCCTTGGTTTCTGCTGTGAATGACAGTAAGGCTGCCAATTACTGACAGCACTGACAACAGCTTCTCTGGGGGGAAGCTGCTTTGACACTATCAATCTGTATTTCACACAGGTCACCGAACAACTGCTTTATTTTAGAGAGTTTCAGTCATTATTAGTATATACAAGTTTCAAACCTAGACGTGAATGTTGTTTCCTAAGTCACTGAAATCTCCAAAATTAAGTTTGAAAAAGATCAGAGAGTAGGGGAGTTGAAAACATATGTTTGTATAATTGTTTGTATAGGGCTTGCTGTTTGAATGGAAGTTAGAAACATTTAAAGTCAAGGGGAACAGTGTATCCTTTGGCTATTAAAATCTCAGGAGAGACATCTATATTCAAAATGCTACAAAAGAAAATGCAGCGCTTCTCATTTTCTCGTAGTAGAAAACATTACAGAGATGGGTATTTTTCTTCAAAAGCACCAGCTTGCATTAGAAACCTAGTATATGGAAACACATTCTTCTGAAAAAAGATTCTTCCCTCTTAAGAGGGAAACTACCAGAGTAGACTAAAGCTTTTCTGGGTCTAACTGAATCTGAGCTTCACTCAATTTTTTATGGGTGGTGAAAACTAGTAAACTTTAGAATATTTACATGTGAACACCTTTGCATTATTGAAAATAAAACTGTTTGCCCAAGGCCTTTTCACTGAATTGTTTTACATTCTGACTGAATATGGAACCAAGCACAAAAAGAATTACATCTCATTCTTACAACTCCCTGCATGTGGCATATGCTCACTCAGAGGTAATCATTAAATTAACTCCAAATCACTAGATGTTGAAGTTTCCTGATTTCCTTTTAAATCAGTATTGATAACGCTGGTGACACGATTCTACACTCAAGAAGCTGTATATGACTGAGGGATCCTCAGTTCCCTTCTTCTCTTCCAGACCACAGAAGCAAGCACTTCTTGTCAAGGAGAGGAAATACTTTAAAACAGCATCGTTCACCACCCTGCAATGAGTTCAGTAGGACTTTTGTTCTTTTTGCTGTTTTGGTGCCACCTACCTTGCTCTTTCTGCAGTCTTAGTACCTCCCATACCATGGATATAATCTTCATGTATCTTTTTCTGAATTTCCTGAAGTGCAAGTTCTCAGGAATGGGAGAGATTTTAGTTTGCAGTGGGGGTATTTGCAGACAGTTCTGAGATGTGCTAATATACTTTGCAGTCAACAAGTCTGTGTGAATGCAGCTTAGATTTGTAGGAATGAAATATCTTCCTATCTTAATTGGTTCAGAGCAAAACTTACTAAAACCCTCTTTAAAAATAAAAGCAATGCAATTTAAATATGAACGGCTGGAATCTTAAGGGGAGACTCAGTGAGAACACAGTTGAAAAAAAGGATGAAGAGAGGTCATGTTCCTACAAATACCAAGTGATTATGAAACTTGTATGGAAGAAGGAACATTCCATCCATGATTCACTTTGATTAAGATAATAAATGCAATTTTTCTACCTTTCCACATGAATACACTAAATTCTGGATTATGACGTTGACTTTAAATGTTTACACCTCTGCCTTCTGATTTCTTCCTTTAAAATGAACTCACCTTCCAGTGAGTTTCAAACTGTTACATCATCCATACGCATTCATAAAAATGTATATAAATATATTTTTTAGTGTCTCAAATAAATTTTGTGTCAAATGTTTTGTCAATGTTTGCCAAATTTTTTTTTAAATTTATAGCAAGTTTTAACTACCTTGAGATAAATAGTTCTCTAGTTGCAAAAAACAGTAGGTTCCACAGTGTCCTCATTGTAACTTCCAGAATAAGGGATATAGGTGAGCGTGGGAGCAACTACTTCTTATAGCTGTATATTTTTACGAAAACTAAACAAATTACTGGTATATTTTGTTTTAGATTATTATTTCATATTTATCTATATGTGTTATTGTTCAAATATAAAATATTTTATTTCACTTGGCCAGTAGCTCAGAAATTATCTACTTCTATGTATACTTGTGTATAGTAGGAATAGTGTCCATAGCATTCTCGGTATACGGTGATCTAACAGAGCACCTCTGAGAGGGGTTTGTGTTTGCAAGGTACCTGAGTCATCTGGAGCACATAAATATCTGAAATTTTATCAAAGTTTCATATTCTTCCTCCAATATTCCTCCCCTTCTTGTGACGACTTCATTTGCTGTAGGTCTAATCACCTTTTTCTCCCTTGTTCCCATGGATCATTTTTGTTATCACTGTCACTGACTGCTTTACCGTTAGTAGCTTCTTTAAGACATTAACTCATGAAAAGTTCATATTCTGCTGTGGATAGGGTACATTTTGGAGAATAAGGAGAGATGGGACAAGATTGTGGTGGGAGAGGTTCTGTGCATGGCTGGATGCATATTCTCAAACTAGAAGCTGGTGGATTTTCTGGCAGTTGCACTGGGAGGCCAGGTTTTTCCAGGATGTTTCTCCCAGTGGTATGCACAAAATCAGCTTTAAAGGAAAACTTGCCAAATATATTGTTCTGACACAGAAATACAGTCTTTATCTCACCCTACACTCAGATCTTTTGGAAGTGCCTCCAACTTAATTTCCCTCAAGCTCACAGCCTATGCTAATCAAGTTTAAAACAGACTGATGAATAGCTGCCTCTCCCACCACCGTGATCTGAATACCTATTAACAAAATCTTACATCCCTTTGTTATAAGTATTTAGGTGGAATGCATTCCCAGGTATTGCAGTTCCTCTTTAAGTTTCAACCATTCTTCATGACAAGCAAGAGGCTAAACACTAAAAAGAGACAAAAAAGCCACACGAAAATGAGATGAAACCTTTTTTTCCCAGTTACACAGTATTTCTGAGCTTATTTTTTCTCATAGTAAGTGGGAAAGCTGCCAGGGCAGAGGTTACAGACTAAATCAGCTAAATAATATTAAAATGTCTAGCTATATTGTGAGATATTTATACACCTGTAGTGGAATCATTTTCCAGGCAGTAGTTACATATGCAATAACAAAGCAAAGATATTTCAGTACAGGTTATTAGTTGGGTTCTATTTTTAAATAGCTCACCCTATTAGGGGTGCCATTGTCTTTGAAAATGTGTCAGTTTTTTCCTATTCCTCTCTGAAGAGTGAAAAAATTGTGCCTGGTTATAGGAAACCTTTAAAAGAGAGAACAAAATCAGTTCAAAGTGTTAGGTCATGTTCATGTGTTTTTGTCTGACTTACTTAGGGCTGGGTGGAGGGAAATTGCAGTACAGAGCAAGATCTTTGGGATGCTGATACTTTCTGTATTGACTCCAGTCTTTATTGTTCTTTGGGTATAAGCTACAGCTGTCATTTTTACCAGTAGCTAGGGATAATAATCACTGATGGGTCCAAAGGCTCTGATATTTTCCTGGCTTTGAAGAGCACACTACTCAGTAACTAAACTGTGAAGAGTTTTTGCAAGGCAGAAAAGCTGAATTTTTATCACTCTCAACCTTTGAAGAGTTCAGGTAATATGTACTGCCTAAACTGATGCGTCAACATTCAAATGAGAGCTGACTCTCAAACAGCGCTTTTAAAACTGACCTTTTTTTTTGGTGTAATGATAAGCGTACTTCAGACTTCTATTTTTGTGTTAAACTGTCTTAAAAAGAAACTATATAATTTTCTATATAATCTAACTATATTATTATTATTCTCTTCATTGTAGTTTCTTGAGAATTTATTGTACACACAGAGAATTCTGAAGATCAGCTTCCTGCAGTTCTTCTTGAAAAGCTTATGGTTTACAAGAGAGCAGCAGAAAGGAATGGCATGCAAGGTGGACTTAGTACTTTCAGGCTCGTCATTCTAAGCCCTCTTCCTTCTTTGACTTTCCTGTTATATGTTTTCTGGTTTGTAAAAGATAAACAGCTGACAGAGTCGAAACTCTTCATATGTCTTGGCTGTCATCACCAGCAATGGAGGACAGCTTCCTAAAGTTAAACCATTGCTAACTTTTCTTTCCAGGGCACTATTCCTATTTCCATAGTTCTTTTAAAGAGTTACTTCCTATCATGTCTCTATCTTCTAATGAAAAGTGTCCTGCCATGTGCTAGTTTCTCTGTTTTCAGAACATGAAGGCTTATTATTTGGCCATCTTCTGCTATTACAACTTTAAAAACTCAAACCAACCCAACCAACTGCCCCTTCCCAAACCTACCACAAAACCCGTAATGTCACATATCCTAACTACTGGTAAGCCAATGAAAGTCATCCTCCAAAAGAGGCAAGTTTTAAACTCTCCTCAGAATACTACCATGTTAAGGTTTGTGAAACAAAATACATGATTGTCTTTATTCACTTTGTCATTGTTTTTTGAAGATCAGTTGCAAAACCAGTTTTACGATCCATTCTTAAGATTTAGTATTCATATAGACAGTGATATCTAAGAGCCCCTCGAGTATGGATGTATGAGGCAATCTTGACTGTCCTCCAAAACAAAACAAAACAAAAATTCCAATCTCTTGAAAAACAAACTGAAAAAAACCCCAAACAAACCTGGTAAGATGATCTGGAATGCACTGTGTTGGGGTCATAATGCATTCATAAGAGTAGGTTGAACTTTCAAAGCATTTTGATATTTGCCCAGGAGAGTTAACTCAAAACCATATATTTGGAAAAATTGTAAATAAAGGATTACCCAAGAGGATATATTTGCTAGTTTCTGAGGTTTGGGCTTCAGGGAATAATTTAAAACCAAAATAAAAAACAAAACTAGCAAAGAAAACTAACTATCATGAAAGCAATTCCCAGGGCTGAAAGCCTGGTGGGTAGGGGATGAAGGCAGAGAATATTAACTACCTGTAGTCTTGTTGTCAGAGGAAAGACTGTTTGGCTTACTGAATTAATTTCCAAAGTTCCTATTTTCTTTGGATTTGACACAGGCACTATCTTCATAGTGTAAGCACAGATGTCCAGCTAACAGGATGGTTGTGTAGTGCATGGACACCAGTAATTAGGATCCTCCCCTCAAACATGATGTATCCATGAAGCTACAACTTGTGTTACACAAAGTCCTTCCTATATTTTTGGGTGAGACTTGGAGATAGTTACATTTTCACAAAATTTTCCATATGTGGTATATTGGCATTCTCCCTTCCCCCAGCTAAACCGAAATCTTCCATTTACCATAAAAAAGGATTCATAATTTCACTGTAAAAGATCCATGGATTTAAACTCCACCAAAATTCTGCTACATGGGGACCAATATATGTGTGTGAAGTAGATGTGAGACATTCAGAAGGGAGCAGGGCAGAATCTTCTGCTCTGTGCTAACACTTTATTTTACCAATTGGAGAGTTTTATTTTTGCAAGGTCTGTTGGACATTCTAGATATTCTTACATGTTTTTCATTTTAATGAAACCACTATTTGGGGAAGATATCTCAGGCAAGGAATTTTCATCTTTCTATCTTTAGGTTGCCCATAGTTTCTTTTACAAATGTGCCTTGGCAAACTTTATCTTAAAGGAATGTAGACTGTTGATGTGTTTGGAAAGCTGTTTTAGATACCTCAGGCCTTAAATGATTGAACCCCTTTATTTTCAATCTAAATGTCCAATTTATAGATATCTGACTTTGTAAGGATACAATCCCTTTATTCTTTTTTTCCCTGTTTATTGTGAGCTATGGTTATTAAAAAAAATCCCATATTCTCTCAACCTTCAAAGTTAAATTTTCTTGACAAAACCATCTTTTCTCATTCTAAATTTCTTTTTCTGTTATTGTTTTTTTGTATAATCTCCAGTAACCTCTTATTAGGTGTACTTTCACCTTCACAATGGTCTGTTAAACTTATTTCTGGGCAGAGAGGCGAAAATGCATAATGAGTAATATCTGTCCTGTCCATAAAACTTTAATATGCATTCTCCATATTAAAGGATGATTTTAGGGGCTATAAAACAAAATAAAAAAAACTAATAATTCTAGAGTCGAATATTTTCATGGTAGTACTTACAGCCTTCAGAAACAGAATAAACATATCTTTCATCATAAGTGAGTTTAGAATACTTCCCTCTAAACAAGAAAACTTACTTTCAGGATATAGGATTGAGCAGTTCTGATAACTTCTTTTATTCTTGCTGTGGCTGATGTGAAATAGTGCAAAATTAAAGTTTTCCATAGATTTACACATGGCATATGGCTCAAGACCAATGCTAGGACTGTGTTCTTGCTATTTTTTAAAGATCACAAGGAGAATAAAAAAAGTAATTGGCTGCAAGTAAGGCTGAGCAGTAGTTGCCTTATGCACACTTTTAAAGTAACATCAGAGAAGTAAAAAGAGAGTTATGTAAGCAAAAGTATAGAAACTAGTGCAAACTCAAAAGGCTATAATTGAATTTAGCCTAGTAAAGTATTGACACATCTGAAACAGTCTCCTTGTAGACGTAATAGGAACAAAATGTCCAGCTTGTGTCTTTGGTCATTATGAACTGAATCTGATGAGATATGAGGTCAGTCCTAAACTCAAACATTCTTTTAAACTAACAAAATGTTATTTTGTAATTGCAATCATATGGACATCTGACAAAAAATTCATTAAATTTTGCATTTTCCTAGAATGTCTGTAACTTCATTGTTTTATTTATGTTTACAAACATGTGCTTCTAGTACACCTATCTTAATAGTACTGATATAAAGAAGGAGAACTGTTTTGGTGTCTTCCATGTGTAAAACTCTTTTTTAAATCACTTTTTGTCAAAACTCTGATTGACAGATTCACAGGGGTTACAACTTACTCTAGTGTCACATACAGCAGAAGAAATCTATTACTGGCACAGGTTTTCTGGACTGTGCAATACTGTTTCTTGTTACATTTTATAGCATTGAGGAATATATTTGTTGCAGGTAACTGGTTGTGCAGCTGCAGGGCCAGCTGCAGATTTAGCTCTGGGTGGCTGGAGCCCCAGGCAAGAGGCTGCGAATTGCCAACCCTTTGCATAAGGACACTGAAAGACTTGTCAGGAGCTGAGGACCCCACACTTTCCTGGGCTTAGATTGTGAGGATAAAAGCCCTGGAGTATCTTTGCTTGCAGTGCCTCCTTGGAGGTACCAGCTCGACCTGCTATTTTGTTGTTGCACCATGATTAAATTATTTTAATGTAATTAAATTATTTTACGTCTGAGAGTCTGCTATGGGAAACCTGATCTGAGTGTGTGTGAGTGGGGTGTGTAGTGTGAAGGGGCCTTGATACCAGCTCAGGTGGTGTGAGTGTGATGACCAGAGTGACTCCTGGATGGCCGGGAAGGGAAGTTTCCTTTAGAACAGAGTTCTCTTATACTTAGTTACCTAAAAGTTGCGGGTTGGTATATGTGATATTGCAAGATTTTCTAACATTTTAAACCAAACTAACTTTGAACTGTTGTCCTCTCACCATGCTCTTTCTCCATGCTAGAGCTTCCTGCATGCCTTACAAAGCTAACCAGCTCTAATGCCTTTGTTTTTCAGTCTGTAGGTCTCCAAGTCCAAGGATCTTGAGGAAATCAATGGCTGTTCTTAAAACACTGATGGTATCATATCAGGATCAAACAGAAAGGGTGTTTTCAAATTCAGAATCCAACAGAAACAAAAAATTATGGTCTATATGTGAACTAGACTGTGACTGTTTTTCAAGAAAGTTGTTTCCACACAATTGTCACAAACTTGGACTTCAAAGCATTTTCTGTGAAACAAATATAAATTAGTATAATTTTTATGCAAATAAAAATAACGTGGCAGTTTGAAAACCCTTTGGAAGTAAAGCTGTTCACATTATGCCAGAAGGTTGCAACATTTTACTACAGAAAAGAAATTTGGCATTCACAGAGTCACAGAAACACAGAATTGTTTAGGTTGGAAAAGAACTCTAAGACTGTCCAGTCCAACATTTGAGCAAACAGCAAGTTGTCACTGAGACCATGGCGCTAAGTGCCATGTTCAGCTTCTGAACCCCTGGTTAAGACAGAACAGAAGCAACTTGCCCTGATTTCTTCAGTGGCGCTAGCTTCAGCCCTTAGCTGCATGGTGCAAGGAGGGAGTTTAACAAAACCCAGCTCCACAGTGATTCCATCATGCCATGGTAGCATGTGGCCTCACTTCATCTTACACTGAGAACTCAACTTTAGGGTTGTTTAATTAATTGTCTTTCCAGACAATTGAAAATAACTGAGCACAACCAATGTTACTTCACATGCATGGCTTCCTTTTGCTGATGAGGAGTTAATGTCTTTATCCCTATTATGTACTATCACACTTTTGTTGTTTTTAACTTTAATATAAGTCAGTGTGAAACCTGATCCTAAAAATATGGGATCACTGAAGATGAAAGAGCCAAAGATGCAAGAGTCTGAATACTTAAGATTAAGTGTCTTCTTGGTGAAGTTCAAAGGGAAAGGGAAGAACATAAAAAGTCTGTGTTAAAATTGAGTGTTGTTGACAAAAGCAGTACAATAATTATTTTATATCCATGCTACATATTTGCAGTAAGAGTGTTAGATCTGTAAAACCTTAAAAAATCAAAATAGTATCCAGGATGTCAGGGAAGTTCTGAAGATGATAGGTTAGAACTGTGTATGTATTTGAAGGGAGACAGAGAAAGTGAATTTACTGAGAAAGATTTTAAGAGAAAAAAGAAATCATTAAAGTTGTGCAGCTAGCTAACGAAAGCATCTACATTATTAGGGTATATAAGAAAAAAAATTAGATACAGAGTCTCATTCATTCAAGTCAATAGATGTCGTCTCTGGGCTTCAAAAGAGGTTGGATTAGGATTGCAAAGGCTCAGGTAATATGCATGGGTAAATAGTGGAACTTTAAATAAGACCTTCACTTTCTAGTTATTTTTTTAGGCATTTCCACTTCCTCAGAAGCACATTGCAACCACTTCTTCAGAAGATCTTCAGCTTTCCCTCAGAGAGAGAGACAAAGAGGAAACTGGCAATCTCACTGCCCTCCTTGGGAACAAGGTTTGTGATCACTAGCCTGAAAAAGTGACACAGGACTGTAGGAATTTTATATTTTGTTTCAAAATAAAAGGAAAAATTGGTTGTCTGTGTGGTTGAACCCCAGCCTGCAACCAAGCAAGTCCCATGCAATTGCTCACTCACTTCCCCTGCAGGGCTATGGGAGAGAACCAGAAGAGTGAAAGTGAGGGAACTCGCGGGGTGAAAGACAGTTTGGTTGAGAAAGTAAAAGTTGCACACATAAACAAAGCAAAAAAAAAGGGAATTCACTAACCACTTACAGTTGGCAGGCCAAGTTGACATCCCCTGGACATCCCCTGGCTCCATCACTCTTAATGGTGACTTGGGAATACAGATGTTTTCATTCCCAATGTCTGTCCTTCTATCTTCTGCCCCCACTCTTTATACTGACCATGATGCCATATGGTACTGAATATCCCTTTAGCCAGTTGGGATCAGCTGTTCCCTCCCAGCTTCTTGTGCATCCAAAACCGGGTCACTGGTGGGGCAGTACAAGAAGCAGAAAAGGCCTTGACTCTGTGTAAGCACTGCTCAGCAATAACAGAAACATCCTTGAATTATGAACACTATTTTCGGCACAAATCCAAAACATGGCCCCATACCAGCTACTCAGGAGCATTAACTGTACCGCAGCCAAGACCAGCACAATGTTTCTTTGCCATCACTGCATTGTTTTAAGAAGAAAATTGTTAAATCCCAGCACTGAGGCGAAAAACATGACAGCAAAATTACCAAATGCATTGGAATGACAGCAATTTTGCAGTTTCTATGGAACAGGAATTCTAGATCTGCCCTAGGACACTTTTCTGTTATTGACATTTTTACTGTTCAGAGCATGTAGGCAGTGTCACTTTTAAAGAAGGCTTATTTGGTGGGTTTTGTTTTACTACTTTTCTTTTTCAGGTCTGAGCAGTATCATTCGCCCAGTTTCAAGCAGAGGTCAGTGTAGAACAGTAGAATCCTTTCCTGGAAGGGAACAGAAAGAATTGTGACACCCTTGCCTTGAAATTAAGCAGCGCTTTTTTTGAGGATCAGTAGGGTTAACCTCTTCACAGGTAAATGTGTAATGAAAAAGACATCACCAATCCTTCCATCACTGGAGAAACATTCTTGCTGGAGATGTGCAGTGCATCTATGGCAGGGTGCCTGTCTACCTGCCTGTCTTTCCTCTGTGGTTGAAGATCTGCCAGGCTATGAACACTATCAGAAAAAAATTGCAAGAATTAAAAAAAGGTGTCAGCATCACATTGTAATGATTTTGTACTTAATTTCTTATATATGTTTTTAGTCTATAGAAAACAGAGTGTCATTGTTCAAGTAGTGTATTGAAAAATGGGATTTTAAGACTATGATTCTACAGATGCCTACATTTGTGCCAAGCTTATGTGATACTTTGCACACATGTCAGCATGTATCCATGTGGAGCTTACTGAAAATCACAATATGGGGCTTTGATCATAGAAATTGTATGCTGCACACTTGCTGAACCCCCAGGGAATCCTGCAAGTTGGTATCAATGTTGGAAGACTTTAAAAAGAAGAAAAAAAAAAAGAAAACCAGAAAATGCCAGAAAAGCAACTGTAAAAATCTTGGTTTTGTATTGTATCCTGGCCAAGAAGGCCAAAATTAATAAAAGCTATCCACTCAGCCTTTTATCCATGAATTTCTGTCACAAAGAGATTAACCACGTGTCTTTCAGCTGTTCATCTTATAAAACAAACGTTCTTACTGTGAAAAATCACTGGTGCCATATGAACAATTATGTAACGTGTTCTGAAGGGAGCAATGGAAACAAACACTACTGAGATCTCTGTGATAGACAAAACGCCATATAATCCTTTCATAATGTCATCGGAGGGTGCTTTAAAGCTTGCTAGGCCTCCTCTCCTTCCTTACTGTTTGATAATTAAACAAGAGTTTTACATCCCCTTATAACATATGCACAAACCCTGGCCTGGAAGACTTCCTCCATACACCTTCCCATGTGCTTTGCAGGGAAGCCTGCAGCAGCCAGGCAGCTGAGTGACACCCTGCTGCTCTCCTACCACCTCAGGCACTGTGATGTTTCCTATAAACATTTTGAAGTCATTGTTTCTGATGTCCTATGCTAAAATATTTATTTTCAGAGAAAAAACTTGGAAGTATTTCTGCAGAACTCTTGCACTACCAGATGCCTCACTGCAGCAATGTGTTTTGAGAGCTGAACTCAGCTACCAAATGTTGACTGTCATTATGTTCTCCTATCTCTGGTTCCGGTTGGATTCATACTTACTTTCCTGTTGCTATTGGTGCATCTTAAAGGCATAGCTGAGGTGTGCAGCTAACCAGCAAATTAAAACAAACAATTACTAGCTACAGAAAGTAGCTTAATTTTTATATTTATTTGATATGAGATAAACTTTTTTTCCCAACAGAAATTTTCTTTAAAAAAATGATACTGCAGTCTTGATGAATTTCTTGCCATTTTTTATTGCTGTTTTTTCTTGTGAAATATTCCATGACTTATTAATATTTCCAAAAGCTTTAATTTCTGTTTAGAATTCCGTCTAATCAAACATTTTGAGGTTGGTAAGTCTTCGGAGAAAAAAGTGACTAGACACTACTTTTTTTCTGCTGGCCTGACATAGCAGATGAGGGACAAGTCACCAACAGGCCAAAAACCTCTTCAAAGAGAATACGACATCAAGCCAGAAGGGCTTCCTAGTGAGCAGGTACAGCTATGCTGCTTGCTAAAACAAAAAGTGAAACAAAAACTTCCTTAAAAGAAAAGTAGAAACACTGATGCATTGCCTCCTCTCCTGGGCTACTGTTCAAATATGAAGGAGAGACCCCACTTGTTACTAGGTTGTACACAGGCTGGAATGATAGGGAGATGGAGCTGAAGAAATAAGTGGACTTGATTGAAGTGATTGTGATGAGCTGCAATGTACAGGCAGGCAGGCTGTTCTGAACAGAAGGTGCAGGAGAGTAGTTCCTATTGTCCCTCTCTACTTTATTTGACAGCTCTGTAGCACAGCACAGCGCTCTTACATTGTTGGAAAGAACACCCAAAACCATTAACCAGCCATCAAAACATCTGAAAACATCAGGAATATCCCAACATTTAATGTAGAATGTAGCAACATGAATGAAGTACCTGCAAAGCTTTTGCATCCAAAGAGGACACATTCTTTACAGCAGGGTAAAATTAAAGGAAAATTCAGATTGGAAGTGCCCTCAGGGAGTCTCCAGTCCAAAGCACAAGGCTTTGTTTATTTAGGTTCTGAAAACATCCACAGACTGATTACTGTCTTTTCAGACAATATGAGTCAATGTCTGCCTGTCTCCACAGAGAAAAAGTATTTCCTTTTGAGTTATCCCCAACACCCACCAGAAACTTTTAACTGTTTGGATTCCACTGTATTCCCCTTCCAGGACTTTGCGGACTCCCAGAAAGGACCAGGATATGGTGCAGAGACTTCCAAGAGCTGTTTAAAGATGTCACCAACTTTGTCTTCCAGATTCTAGGATGGTTTGTAACAAACTCGCACCTTCATTAGCCTCTCTGCTGACCCTGACCTGCAAGCTTCCACCAAAACTTCTCTCCATCAGGTACAACAGCTGCATGTATTAAAGCTGCTCCTACTTGTAGGGGTCAGAGAGTTTCCTTGGGCTCTTTCCCTGCCTGTCTTCCCTGAAGAGATTATGTTTGTCCTTTGCAACACACTTCAGCGATGGTATCTGTAGCTGTAGCTCCTCCTGCTCGTTTCCCAGGATGCCTGCCTTTTTGTACGTACATTAGAAGCTGGCGACACTTCATTCCCTTTTACCACTCCTGAGCTCTCCCTTGTTCCCATTGCCTTTCATCCTTTGTTTTCTATCTCTGCCTACTATTTTCTTTTAAATTGTGGTCTGCAATCTCTCTCTCCCATCATTCCTGGTTTCGATGCCTCCTTACCAGGTTGGCCAACCTGTTGGCAAAGGTGCCCTTGCTCCATTTGGTCAGACGGATTCCATCACTTTCTAGCAGTCTGCCATCTTCAGGGAGGATTCCATGGCTGTAAAAGTTGAACTTCCTGATGTTGATGCCTCCTGCCTGAGGAGGTGCTGACCTGCAGACTTGCATCCTCTCTCAGACCTTGCTCTGGGTCAAAGCCTCCACTGTGCTGGGGAAGCTGGTCCCGTGGGTCATGTGCACTGTGTTCTGTGGTGCATCACCTCCATGGCAGTGGACCTTCACTGCCTTCATCCAGTTCCAGTCCCCTTCTGTGCACGTTTGCACACGCTGCTGTGCCCGTCTGCTGTGTTGTGATTTATCAACAGATAACAGCCTTCATTTGTGGACGCTTACATTCTTTCTGAGATATAATCATAAGGGTTTACATGTACAACAGACCATGAGAAAACTCAATTTAATGTGATATTAACATTCTATAGCTATTTCCACAGGCAAAGAGAAGCACATTTGCTACACACTGGGTCTCAGTAGGGATCTAAATTGTCTTGCTGTGAAGCTCAGTTTGAGACTGGATTTGGGATATTTAATTGGCAAGACCAAATGAAAATAAGCAGTGTGAGAATGACTTCCTAGCTTGGAAACAGGATAAAGGGTGTGCTTTCCAAGTAAAAGGAGGGAAAAAGCAAAAAGTAATATATGAAGTTTTTCAGATCTATGTGTAAAGATCAGTTTTATGACAGTTGTTTTCCCATCCAAATAATTAACACAGCCATGCAGGAGGCAGTAGCAATTAATTAAAACCTCTGGGTCCAAGCATGACTGTCTTTCACAAGCTAGTTCATTTTGGTCTTAGAACACACACAGGAATATGAAGCAAAACCATATTAAATCTCTACAGTATCAAAGCTGCCATCACTTCTAATTACAATTGATTTTCCTCTTCAGTCATAACCATTCGACGTGATGAATGCCACAACTTACAACCTTTTTTTAAAAAGTTGTTAGTTTCCTTGCCAATTAGCCAATTGCTAGCTCATTAATCTTTTTGATTTTGTTGTGTTTCTTTTTTTTTTTTTAAATACCATTTCTATTCATGAAGGTACTCAATTTAATATAATCCAGTACAGTTTTGATTGGTGTGAGTACCATTTATAACCAAGGAGGAAATGAACATAAACAGTCATCTAGATGAATCTGAACAGAATGTATATGAAGGCTGGAAATTCTTGCCATCGTTACAAAAGTTCTGTTTAGAAACTGCTGTCCATCAGACAGTTGTGGAATGTTTCATTGTGTTTGCTTTATAAGTCAATTTTGGTAGCCTCACTTTTGACCAATATACTATTTCTTATTATTTTCTCATGTCTCTCTTTCTTAACAAGTACAGTGTAGTGCTTATTAAGTACAGTTCAGCACTTGATAAGTACAGTGCTTGCACAGTATAAACATTTACATATGTAGTACTTGATTTTTTGTCTGAGCTGTTTTGAGCATCTCACCTCCTGAACTTCTTGTTGTGTGTAATTTCTTGTAAAATGTAACTGAATAAACTCTTTATGTGCAAAATGACTTCAGTTTTAAAAGCAAAGAGAAGATATATGAAAAAAATATTAAAATATAATGAAAAAGTGAAATGACAATGTTACATTCAAAATATTTTTAAGAGCAAAAGGAAACATGGCACATATATGTATCCAAGACTTTATTTTTAACTTATTTGAAATACTAGTAATCTAATCAAAGGGCAGCCAATAGCTGTTATCAGTGCATATTAATCCTACTACAATATGAAGAAATACAAAAACACTTTACAACTGCTTTTCTGGAAAGCTTACTGCTATCTCACTCTTTACCCTGCTGTGATGCTCACCCCTCCTATGTTCCACTAGGATGGGAAAATGACCATTTCACTCCCTTCAAGAGGAAATGGGGAGGGTTACAACAAGTTATTCATATTCCTCCCCAGTCTTGGGTTTGCTTGGAGCTATTTTTATGTTGCTTTGTTGTTTTGTTGTTTTTTTTCCCTCACAGCCCCCTTTTACCTTTCAGGGGCTCCCAGCTGAAAGCAGAGAGTGGCACAGTTGCCTCCCTCAGCCCCAGCTGCCCCCAAGGGCTGCTGTTTGTCACCTGCTGACCCCCAAGCATGTTGGTGGGGCCAGTGCCTCACTGGAGGTCACATGGTGAAGCTGAAAAGGGGAGAGCCCACAGGGCCCTCTGCTCCTGACAATGGCCAAGCCAGGCTGAGGTCACAGTGAGCCAGGATGAACTCTACTGTCCCAGGCTGGTACAAGGTCTGCAGGTTGTTACTGATTATGGCAAAAAACATATTTACTGAGATACATGTAAAAAAAGTCTCTGTCTAATTATCATAATACAGAACAGGTAAGCAAGATGTGAAGATAGTAATTTCTAAATGAATTATAACGACACTCATAAATTATGTATCATTTCGTCATATAAGTATAATGCAAATATAATTATATTAATGCCACTCTGTTTTTGTTGCAAAGAACTCTTGACATAATGTCTGCAATTTTTGTTATTTTTAAGAAGAAACCTTTCACCTAATGATGGTTTGCAGATTCCCATCCAGTCCTTATATACTATTTACTTGCTTAGCTTTATGTATTACAGTTACACATGATGACTAACAAAAACTTAGGGGACAAATAGTAGGCAGCTTCAAGACTAGGCTTCCAACCAAGAGTTGTATTTTCCCTTATATCATTAAATTCATAAATTCATGTTCTCAGAACTCCAAATATGTTCTTATGTTCTCAGAAATTGAAAAAAGGAGGGTACATTAATGAACAAGTGAGTTTTATACAGTTTTAATGAACTCTTCCGAGAGCTTTTCTTCAGGCCAGAGAAAAACAACTCTTTTTTTCCCTGGTGTTTCCTATAATGTGGATGAAACATCCCTCAAATCATACAGTTTCTCATGCATCTCATCTCGATGCATTGTTTGCTCCCCTGGAGAGGGTCTGTTTCTTTAAGTCTCTGTTCATGCAGTGGAAAACACACACACACACGTACACACACATGAATACTTGTTCTCTTCCTGATGTTCACCACTATCCTTTCTGTATTAGAAATAAACCAACTTTAAAAAAGAGATTCAGTTGTGGAAAGAATATTTTCATCACAGAGTGTATGATATCTTCTGTGAGATGTTTCATGGATGATGAAAAGTAAGTAAGGCACATATTATACAGACGGTGACTGATTTAAAGATGGTTAAATTAT
Organism: Grallaria varia; assembly: GCA_013396735.1. Classification (NCBI taxonomy): domain Eukaryota; kingdom Metazoa; phylum Chordata; class Aves; order Passeriformes; family Formicariidae; genus Grallaria; species Grallaria varia. The sequence continues at coordinate 39,110 of VWZG01005388.1, read as the reverse complement.
CCAAAATTCCCTGCAGATGGGGTTGATGACATTTTATATGAACATAGAAACCCCAGAAATTCCAGGTTTAGGCAGAAAAAAACAGAAGGAAAAAATATTTTAAAAAAACTATGCCAACCAAAAACCTGAAGAAAAAAAATACAGAAATGAGAATATTTCCTAGAACATTAAGTTGGTTAATTTCTTTGTGATACTCCCCACATTTTCTTGAGCTGCAGCAGAATTTCAAAAGCACTGTGACATTCCTTTTCTCCATCTCTTTTGTGGATAATATTCATTCAGTTGGGGCAGATCTCAGTGGGGGTTTCTGTATGAAACAGATCTGAAAGACAGAAAGGAGATAAATACATTCTGTAGGGTGTTTTTTTCTTCCTTAAATCGCTGGAAAGCACAAGGCAGACTAAAAGGAAAAGCTAAAGGCCATGAGTTAGATGGCCAGTGACCTCTTAAATAAGTATTTCATTTGTTTGTTTTCATAGCCAAATCCCTGCTAAAAATGACTTTTAAAATCACTTCTTTTTCTTTCAGTCACCACATAACTATATCCCTAGTCCCAAGTAAAGCAGGATAGGCTGACCACTGACTCTATGAACAATCTTCACCTTTTCCACTTTAGACAGTGATTCAGGGACTTCCAGGCCTTCTGGGGACCCAGAGAGGTCAGAAATGGACACTGTGTATTCACAGCATTTCAGTCACACATGCAAAATGTAGTCATCATGTATCAAATACAAATCTAGTAGTTACAGAATGGTCTATAATTGACTTATTTTAAAAATATTTCAGTGCAAAGACTTAACGTAGAATTACTCCAACTAGTCAATAGCTGTTTCTGAAGCTCCTTAAACCTACACAGTGTGCAGAAACTCAACCTGTTTTAACAAAGAGAAGGCACTGTGTGTGAGGAGTGCAAGGCATTCTCATGGTCTGGTTCTATGCCTACAGCAGAACTGGTAATGCCAGTTCCTCACTGTCACTGTTGAGACCTCACCCATGAGTTATATGTGATGTGGGTAATGGGATTACAAAAGCATGAAAAAAACACATGCAAGAACAAATTGTAATGATCCAATTTGTAAGAGATACCTCTGCCTGAATTAAGGTGCAAACAAGACCAATATGTTGAAGTCAGCAATATAGAATTTATTTAACAATGAATGTGAGGTAGAGAAATAGAAAGAAATGGAAATGAGGGGAGGAGGAGCGGGAAGGGGGAGAGAGAGGGAGAAAGAAAGGGATCAAGTCCATGGATCCATGTATCCAGTGGCGTCCTGTTGGTCCCTCTTCACCCTGGGCTCCTTGGCAGTGGGGGTCCCTGGAGTCATTCTTCAGGGTATCACCTTTATACAGTCCATGTTCTGGCTTACATGGTGGTGTATTCCTGTAACTTGGGGTGATCTTTGTTTGACCAGTGATATATGCATGAGCAATTGTTCCATTTCACATAGTTTGCCTCAGTGGGAATTTTTTTCTGGATGCATTAACCAGAATGCACTAAACAGATCTAGCTTGGGAGAATCAAAATTCAGAATTTAATGAAAACAACTGGTCAAAACCTGTGTTTTTACTAATTCAGGTCCCTTATTATGTGGTCAAAATCTGTTCTGATACTTTTGTATATATTTTGTATAAAGAATGTACTCTGTCATGAGGAAGTGACAGTTTCTTAGAAAATTAAGCACAATTTTCCTTTTTCCTCAGTTGGAGCTCCTGGATATTTTCCAAGATTGTGACCCACTGTCATTTGTCGCCTGTTAGTGAACTAATTTGCTTTTATTTTTCACAGACTTTCAGGCAAAGGTTTCTAAACCTACTCAGATTTCTTTGCTCAAGTATAACTGTCAGACACACAGCCAGAATAGTTTTCTGTATTTTTATAGGATTGAATAGGTATCTGTCACCAGAAGCACCCTCATCAGCAGTCTTGATGCTTTTTTTAGGCAGATTTAATAGTGGTACAATGTCCCCACATCTCAGATTCTATTTTATTATCTGTGAGATGTCAGTCATTCCCCTTCAGTCAGCTTCACTTTTATTATGCAGAGGTTCAGTCTCCTGTGATGTCTAGAAATTCATCTCTTCCAAACTATAGCTCATATCCAATGTACAGCCAAAATCCAGCTCTTCTAGGTCATATTCCTCCACAGAGTAAACACTTCTATCTGAAAGTATATGTTTTATGACATTTTTATCATCATCATTTTTGATCAAAATCCCTTTGCCCTTTTGCAAGTGAGTTACACTATATAACTTTTAACCGAGAGCCACCCATCTACTGCATGCTGTGAGTGTCCTAAAGCAGGAACTCCATCTCCCAGGAACTCTCTCCAGCTCAGAGAAAAAAATCTTGTTTACAAAGGAATTTCACTCACCTCTTCATGTTCTTCTTTCTTCAACCTCTGAAAATTAGCAACCAGTTCTGCCTCAGAAGGTTGTAGTGCTGTGCAGTCAGTGTGGGAAGGGCACATGATATACTCATCAGTAGTGAAGAAGGAATACAGATTCTTTACAAACTAATGACTACAGAGCAACTCCACTGGTGTTAAGTAGATTAAAATAATCTGTTTTTAATCACTCAGGTGCTTATGGTGAAGTTAACTAGTCAACATCAATTCCCACAGATACTGTTGTGTCTTTTCTGCGTTGTGTACACCGATCCAGGTGCCACATACCAGCCAGCTTGTTCCTATCTCCTGCTGAAGCACATGACTGCTGTTGCTTTCATAGAGGGCTCATCATCCTCACATTGACCCTCTGTTTCCTGTGGTGGGTGTCAACTCTGCTTACTTCCAAATTCCTAAACCCTTTACTGGATATGCTGTTTAATGGGAGGCAATACTACAAATGTTTTCCTATTTCTAGGACCGAATGGACAACACTATATCACACTGTTCAGGTCATCTGAGCTTATTTTGCCATCATGATTCAAGTAGTTATAACCTTGAATGTGCACTCTTGGGGGAAAGTTATAAAGTAACAGAATTTAACTCACTATGAATTATTTCCTTTGCTAGTTGCATAGACCTGCTCCAAAAAGATTTTGACACTTTTGTTTCTAATTCCTTTCTTGTAGTTTGTCATTCTGGTTGTTTTTGTCATGGCACTGCTTTTAGCAGTACTGCAAAGAATAGTCATGAAATAAAACCTCTAGGTAACCAACTACAGAAAAGACTTAATTTTTACTTCTGAGGAAGAGAGTTTCATCTTGCAAAAAAAGCATAAAATATATGTATATATTTATATTTTTAATGCATAGGTAAGTCTGCTGTCTCTGAATAATATCCTTGTGCTTGTGGTTTGCCAGGCTCCTGTATCCAACCTCTAGGTATTGAATCAGACATAAAATAATTACTTTTCTGACCCTTTGGGCTCTAATTTGTTTACTTTAATGAGTTTGAGAGTGCTGATTTGCACATTATCTGGAAAGCCCTTCTGGTGTAGGTAGTTTGTGTTTGCCTTTCAGGGACAGGTGCTTGAATAGTCAAAGAACTGTCTGAGCTGACCTTTTCTGAGCTGTACAAAGACGGTATTTCTTGACTGAAGGAAAGGCAGTCGGTGACGCAGTAAAATGGAAAGTTAACCAAATTTTGTTTTCTGGTAGTTCACTTGTTTTCTTTCACTCTTCTAAATATAGTAACAGTTACAAGGCACCCATGTGAATTGGACTTGCCTAGATTCTGCAGTTTATCCTGGCAAAAGCATACCATAGTCAAATAGGAATGTGATAAAATTTACACTGTTTAATATCCAAAATATAGCCCTGAAAACCTCTAGCTGATAAGATAAGGTGTCTTCAACAGAATGATTCATACTGGAAAAGCTGTGGATGTGCTTAACTGTATCTGGCACCAGACTTTAATTAGTTTTTTTCCCCTCAGACTTATAAAGAAAGCCAAGATAGTTCTCTGCTTTTAGGAGCTGGTTCATGAAGGTATAATTGCTGACATGCTGACAACCAGCAAAATTAACTGACAGAATAATACGAGCACAGTGGTGGCATTTTCACTATAAACATGCTGATCAAGTTTTACCTAGATGTACCTGCTAGGATTTCACATAATTGGAATAAATATGAACAGGGAAAAAGATTGTTTATAAAAGGTGAATATTTTCATCAGATTTAAATGTAGCAACAATGCTTTTCACTGACTTACAAAGAATTTAAAATCTTGCTTCTTTATTTATATGAAAATGTTGCAAAAGGGGAAAAATTGTTTAAAGAAACTCAGCTCCACTCCCATATATATTAAATGGCTAATAAAGCGTTCCACTCTCTTGTATACTGTGTTTAGTATGTTTGGACATTGTTCTGTTTTTCACTGATTTTTTGATTGTCTTTTAATTGGAAGCTGTCTTTGAGAATAGTAACACCTACATGAAATTACTTCACTTTTCAATATGTTGTGATTGTTGTAACTTTATGATCTTTCTTATGGACAGGATGTGAGTTACCAACCAGATTCTGAGCAAGCACAGAAAATGGGAAGGTCATTGGATAAGGGGTTTTGAGTTCTGGACAAGTTTTTAAGGAAACCTAAAACTCTGAATCTTAGGAATTTTTTTTTCCCCAAATGGTGATGTGAAGTCTGTTACATAGCTTTTTAAAAAGACTTCCCAAGAAAAAAAAAGATTTTCTTTAATCATTCTTAATCTTAGAAAAAAAAAGACTGCTCATTAAAGATGCAACCTATTATCAGCAAGAGTAACTGCCATAAAGCACTGATCAAGAGAACTTTTTCTAAAGCAAATTTAGTTAGGATTAGCATATTTATTTAGATTCATTGCAGTCATTTCTTTAGCTAGTATATCAATTTGCATTCTTTAAATATTAACTACTTCTAAAATACTTCAAATTAAATTTATAATCTGGATTTATATGTTATTTTCTGTCAAACTGAGACAAGACATAGACATAACATTTTGAAAGGCTTTTATTCCCTGAACGGAACCTGCTTATGCTTTGTTTTGTTTCCAGTTGTGGATCCTCTGAATTTAATGGAAATGCTGAATTCAATGAATTTGCTTTTGATTTATATTGCTATGACAAAAGAGACAATTAAAAGACGTGCAGAACAAAATTAAAGACAACAAGGCAAGTAATTCAAAAGACTCTTTAAGTAACCTTCTCTGCTTTGATGAGCAGATGTAGAAATAAAACCAAAACTTGTTCCCTGAAGATCTCAAAGATACAAAGATTTCTCCTTCCTTACTTTTTTCAGCATTAGCATTGTCACTTCTGTTTTGTATTCTGTTTTCTTTGAGTTTACTGTAATTATTAAAACTGAAAAGACAATCAAGTTTAATTCTATGAGTCTAGTCTCTGAAGTCAAATGAATTGCATAGATTTACTGCAGGTGAGTCTCTAACCTATGATAACTTTCTGGATTGGTATTCAGATAATTTGATATTTTCGAGCAGACTTTAAGATTCAGTGTGGTCTCCATACTGAAAAAATTAAAGCTGCATTTAAAATAATCATTCTGCAACATTTGATTCTTGTATTTTCTATGAATGGATCTAAAATATACCTCCAAATTAACACATCGCAGGACATTTGCTTGATAGAACTTGTAGTACCACTCACATTCTTCCAAATTCCTATGCTGGTAATTATGTATATGCTTTAGAGCTTGAAATTAGGAGAGGGTAGTCCTTTTTTCTCTCCCATGACCGCCCACTTGCATTTACCCAAAATATCTCTCTGAAACACTGTGTTGAACATTCTCTGGCCTCCCACAGCTGCGTTTATACTGGCAAATTAAAATGTCCAGAAAACTTTCTGGGTACACTTATGTGATCTCACACACTGTTGAATGGTGTCAATGTTCTGTGCTGCTCTCATGGCCTATGCCAACAAATCCCAGGCACAGTTAGGTTATAAAAACCACTTTTTTTCCCCCAAGGTGCTTCTGGATGTGCATGTGGTCGATTTGTGCCAGCTGGCTTCAACATCATTCAGGGAATGATGTTGACCATATTTCATTTATGGCTGGATTATTTTCCTGGTGGGTCCCTAGAGTGGATATAAAAACATAGTCTCTCTTGCTCTGAATACTTACAGGCTGTTCATTAGAATTCAGGTCCACTGAGCAAGAATAGACAGAATCTTTACTTTTCAAAAAGTGAGATTGCAACTACCTGATTACATTTTAGGTGTTATAATATTTTTCCCGTGCCCATGTTTGTTCATTAGTGTAAAATACAGTTTAGTTGAATGATAGTAAAAGTCTATTTTTGTTGATATTTATATGTTTTAAATCTTCCTTGGCTCATTTAGAGGAATGTGTACCATGCATAGCCAGAAGAAGTGAAAAAAAAAGCTCACATTGCTAGATGGAAAACATACAACCCCTTCATATTTTATCAAGTTTAAATGGAACATAACAGTCAATTTAAACTAGATATTATATTGGTAAATGATCCACTAGTGACATAGTGTTTATCTATTTATCTATAGTGTTTATCTATTTTTATCTATAAATTTAATAATCTCTTTCACTTGTAATTTGTATGATAATTACCATTACCTCTAGATCAGTCTGGTTTTCCGTGCAGTTTAGGACTTTACTTGACAGTATAAGACAGGATTTCCAATGATGCTTGGCAGCAGTTACAGAATGCAAGACGAGGATGTGAGGATGATATTAGTCATCTGGGACATGTGGATCCATTTCTTTGCTATTGAAGGCAACCTTGGGTTTCTTTGGTAATTTCTGCAGCACTGTCTTAAAACTGGTCAAGTATTTTTGTTCTCATTTTGTCTTCTGTTCCTGAGCTTTTCTCAGCTCAAATATGGAAGACCTGTATAAATAAAAGTGTACAATGACCTCTCTATGCCACCTTACTCCTGTAGTAGCATTATCTTCAATATAAACAGCTCTTCATCTTCTGATATATTTGCAGAGAGTGAAGTGATGTTTCTTGCGGGTTCTTTTGCTAGGTGGAAAACTCCTCCTCTAGTCTCTGGCCATTTAGTTTTCTGCTTAATATTGCTTATCTGATGACTGATGTTTGCTCCTCAAATATGAAAATATGAAATTCTTTGCTGTTCCTGCTAAAGTGTTTGTACTCATTATCTTATTAAGTTACTCTAGTATAATACTATAGTTGTAGTTTAAGAGATAATATACCTGTTTCTTCTATAACTCAGTGGTTCATTCTACTGTAGGGGCCTTTCTTCCACCTGAAGTAGTGTCCTAGTTATAGTGGCTGGGACCAGTTTATCACTGTGGGAATGTAACTGGAACTGTGTATTCCATACCCTCTCTGCCATTTATCATGAACTGTTAATGATGCATTGTTTGCAACAGCTGCCCAGGACACACCTGACACCTCAGGCTATGGACTGTGTGCATGGGAAAAAACAGAGATAAGAAGGTTCCCTGTCTTCACACCAATGATTCAGGTGTGATAACTCCCCTCCAGGAGTCATTAACACCTTCACACCCCACCTGAGGGGTCATGTCTGCTAATGGGCCATCAAGTAGACCAAAAATATCCTGTGACTCACTGAGTAAATTGCCCATTGTGAAAAACCCTCACCCTGGGAGAGGTACTGGGTGTTCCTATCTGAACTGAAGCATATATAAGCTTGGGGTTTTGGAACTTGAGGCACTCACTCACTCGTCAGACTGAGAGGAGGACCAGAACCTCAACAGGACTGCAACTACCACTCTCGACCAGACTGCGACCACCAACCTTCTGGAAGGAAAACAGGTTTTCCTTTACTTTTTGCTTTGGACTCAGGGGGACCACGAGGTGCTCAGCACAGGGGCTGGTGAGCACCATACTGTTTGTGCCCCAGGGGACTGGGTTGTACAACTGGGTTTTGAGGGCTGAAATCAATTTTCCTTTGTATCAGTGTATCTATTGTAATCTTTTGATTAAATTGACTTCTAAACTCTTTTGAGTTGGATTCATTTCTCCTGCCGGTTTACTTTTAAAACCAACACGAGTAGTTAATTCCATCTTATTAAGTCCTCTAAGAGACAAACTGTTTCTGCAGTTCTGTAACCACATTTTTTAAGCATCCTGGAGAATTATATACAGGCTTGGCAGCACACAAACAGATTTTTTACATTCATACATATTTCACAAGTAGCTGTTATACCCCAATTTTTCAACAGCCAGAAATTGCAGATAACACATATGATCTTGCAAGTGCCCTCTATGGTCCCTGTAAATCTTTAGTTGTGGGGTTTTTTTTGGTTTTTTTTTTTTTTTTTTTTGTTTTGTTTTGGTTTTTTTTGTTGGTTTGGTTTTTTTTTTTTGTTGCTACTTTTCACTAAAATTCTTAGCCTATGCCAAAATCTGATATCAGCCCTTTTCTGGTTCAGATGACATTTCTCTTCTAAATTTGATTTTACGCACAGATGAAGAGTAAATCAAGGGAAGCACAGAGATAGTTACAACATAGAAAATAATTAGCCTCCATGAAATTAAGCCAGCTTCAGTGTCACTGGGATCAAATGGGAGTTGTATAATTTCAAGTGCATGCGTCTGTGATCTATTTCAAAAGGGAGTATTTAGTTCAAGTTTCTAAGAGAATAAGAAAGAGTATTTGTTTTCTGAATTTTAACAAAAGGATTTTTTAATTTAATGTATTACTCATCAATTAAAAAAACCCCAACCAAAACAACAGCAAGATGAAGAAAAATAAAGCAACAGAAAATGGTATAATAAAGTCTAAAAAAAGGAGGAAAAAAAAGGATCTTAATATCTAAATATATATGATAGTAGTGATCTTTATCCATATGAGCAGTCTGCTGGATCTGTCTCATATCATGACACATCACATAACAGACAGAATTTATTGTAATGCACTTTTAATTTGTCATGCTACTTATTTCACTTGAAATTCTAATTATATTCATTTTATCCCCCCAAGAAACTAAGATCTGTGATTCTTGTGAATTTATGCTTTGTTCTTTGCGTTACAGGTGTTCAGACCTTACCTTCAACACAAAATTTAATGTTACTTTAATCATGAAAATGTGAATAGAACTTTCCATTCACTGCACACAGTTTAAAAAACTTTAAAGTATAAAGGCATTTTTCCTCCCTTTGGTACTGCTTTGAATAGATACTTTTATCAATGAATGCTCTCTTGTGAAACACATCTATTGCTTCTGTGGGTTTATTGTCTCTGAAAGACTTTAAACTGAATATTTTTAAATTAAAGTTGAAGTGCATTGATTCAGGATGATGTTGTAGTGAGCTGTAGGAATTGTATTTAGGTTAGCTGGTTTCCAAGTCTCCTCTCTAGTCTAGCATAGGCATTTTGACAATGTTACATTCCAATGTGAGGTATTTTGGCCATAAACTGCAGTAATACTTTCCTTTCCCTCATCAGTGGAGAAGATTGTAATCTCCTCAGGAGTATATTCTGGCAGATAGGACTGATCAAAAGAGAAATGGAGTATAAAGCACCTGAACTATAATTCTGGGATAAATCAAGGTCAGTTTTGGTTAAAGGCCATTAATATTTTGTTTCTTTGTTTTTGTTTAGTTTTTTGTTGGCTTTTTTTTTTACTCCCTACTTATTCAGAGATATTTATAAAATGCTGTGTTACCTTTTTTTTTTTGTTTATGCAGTGATTTACATAGATACTTTCAATTTAGTTTCGATAGATCTCTTATTTAAATTTTTTAGTCATCTGTACCTATATGCAAAAATTGTTGGGCCCTCCTGTATCAGTCATTCTTTGGCTGCATTTGTATTTTTCGTCAGATATAACATCTTCATCTCTAATTTTCAGCCAGGGGTCACCTAACAGTTCAACTAGCTCCTGTGCATCCAGCAGTTAATGTTGGAAATATCCAAATAAATCCAGTCTGCTTGACTATTTATTCTGAGTACCATAGTCACACCTTTACTTGTTTCTTTCATATCATGAAAATAGCTTCCTAAAATGGACTAAGAGGCAGCCCACTCTAAGGCTGGCTTGCTTATATGACACTATGCTACTTCAAAAATTTTCTCTCTATGGTTAAATTGAAATGTTTCATCTTTGCAAAATGCCTCTCTTGGTTCTATTGATTTTTTTACACTTCTACATTGATTTTCTAGTCTCTGTCCTCTAATGTCAAATGTCAGTCACCCTGGATCCTCTCTCCCCTCTCACAAGCTCTGAAGTGAATGACTCATGGGTGTATTCTCAAGACAGCTTTTAGGTGAGCAGGGACAACTTGTCGTGCTAGCAAGACGCCTGAATGGGAGATGAAGGGCCTACAAGAGGCTCATATCAGAATCCCTCTTCCTGTGAATCCACACTTCAGTGTCTTGTCCCTTTTCCTCCGTCTTGAATCTTGAGCTCCTCTCTTCTCCTGCTGGAGTGTTCAGATATTTCGGTTCTTCCAGTGGTCACCAAGACCTCCCATCACAGAGTTCCATTTCCTCAAACTTCTTGTCCTAAGGATCCCTCTATTGCAGAAGTCCCTTCATACTTTCAAGATGCTTGTCTTTTTCTTCTTGTGTCTTCCCCTATCCCTAACATTTGCAAACCTTGTTATGTGACTTTAGCCTGTCAACTAGAATGTGATTGCTTTGTTTTCTGATGAGTGCTTGAGGCTGGGCAGTCCAGGCCTGGAAAGCTCTGTAATCTCAGAGAAACCATTTTGGGCAAGACACTCAAATTTCCTGCTTATAAGTTGTCCTATGTTCAACATCTGTTCATGTGCAACTTTGGATATAATAAGAAAGCACATTTAGAAGTTTCAACTTAGACTCCAATGACTGATTTTATTTTCATGTTTTGATCTAGGGTTAGTTCCTAGATCTTCCATGCAATGGAGAACTAACTTGTGTTGGGAGAGGGCAGAACCTGAGATATACTGCAGATGTTGAAACAAGTCCTGTACATATACTTTTAGGCACGAACCTGGTGTTTCCATATACAACATATTTTGCCAAAACACATGCAAGATTTTATATGCAAGCCAGCTTTAAAAACCAGAGGGAGAAGTTCAGTCTTAAAGACTGACACTATAGTCCCTTCAGAGAATTTTTTTTTTTTTAACCACACAATATTCAGGAATGTTCTGCTGATCATTTGTCAGGTGAACGAACAGTTGCTCACAGTTGTTTTTTGTCATACCAAGTATTTCAATAGAAACAAAGTTTTTTACTATGATTCAGTATACATCATCTTCATATGTTGCTCAGGCAAATTCCATTGGGATAAAACATGCAATAAACTTGGCTGCAGAACTATTCCACAAACTCCTTTCAAATATGCAGGTATTTCAGAATTCAAATAGTTTCTGGATATATGTGCACGCAAGTGCAAGGGAATTCCATTGCTCATCTTGTGTAGACAAGAACAAAAAACTATAGGTATGTTTTAACCTTTATTGTTGCTAATCACAAGCAAAAAAATCATCTTGAGCCAGTGGCAAACAGAAATATTATTGCATGAGGCAAAAGTTACTATCCTTTTTTGAACTGAAAATTTCTCTTTCTGTGATAAAAATGAAGCACTAACACCACTAGGTTTTTAATGCACAGAAATCAAGTGCTTGATGGGATAGATCAGGGGAAAAATTTACTCTTTGCATTTTAGCCATGGATTTGTGGTTGTCTTGGTTTCCTTCCTGTTCTGAACCTCACATGAGGTTGTTCAGCTTGAAGAACAGAAGGCCCTGGTAAGATCTTCCAGCAGCCTCCCAGCACCTTCAGGGGACCTACAAGAAAGGTGGGAGGGGAACTTTTGACAAAGACATGCAGTGGTAGGACATGGGGAATGGATTTAAACAGAAAGAGGGGAGACTTAGATTAGATATTAAGAGGAAATTCTTTACTATGGGGGTGGTGAGACATAGGAACAAGTTTCCCTGAGAAGTTGTGGATGCCCCATTCCTGGAAGCATTTAAGGCCAGACTGGATGGGGCTTTGAGTGACCTGGTCTAGTGGAAAGTGTCCCTGCCCATTGCAAGGAGTTGGAAGTAAATGATCTTTATGGTATCTCCCCAAATAAACTGGTCCATGATTCCACAAAATGAATTTTCCCCAAGCGGAGTCTGGTTTGCCTGTAAGAGTAGCTGCTGAGGGTTTCTCTCTGCTCTTATCTCAACCAATGAGCCTTTTGTTATATATTGTCTCCCCTGTCCAGCTGAAGGGGGGAATGATAGAACAGCTTTGGTGGGCACTTCATGTCCAGGCAGAGTCAACCCACCACAATTTTTAAACACATTTTAACAGATCTAAGCAGGGAATAGGTTTCCTGTTTACTAATATTAAAAAAAAAAAAAAAAAAGAGATAGGATTATGGTTTCATATTTCACAGAATCTTCTTTTTACTGGGAAGGCACACATAACTACTTCCTCTCAAGTCAGTTGTTCAAGACATACCTAAGATCCATAAAAAATAGAGCAAACACACTGAGACGAGAAAAAAATAATAGAAGAAGGCAATTGACATTTATATGGAAAATGAATGGATGGAATAAATTAAAAACTTGCTTAGATTAAGAAAAATTAAATAACAGTGAACATAAAATAACAGAAAGATAATACCTAGCACAGAATAAGTGATGACAAAAGTCCTCAGTTGGTAGAAATATGAATAAAGCTTATTAGTAATTGATGTAATTCTGATTTCCAGCATCTCCAGCTGAAACACGATGAAAATTTTTCCTTTATATGTAGTGCTTCTTTCCGGATAGACATAGATGTCTGAATTATAGTAATGTCATTTTGAATTATAGTAATGTGACGTCTGATTTTTTCAGAAGAAAAATAATGTTACTATCTTCTCAACACTTGAATGAAGGAAAAAATATGTATTTATAGTTCAGTATTGCCCTCTTGTGGAAAGAAATAAAAACAAAGACGTGCATTATAAATCTAAAATCCAAACCAGGAACTAGTTACTTAGACTCCAGTTCAGAAACCTTCAGTCATCTTGTGCTTTAGTTTGGATTACCATTTTGGTTCTATAGTAATTGTTTTTTTTCTTGGTGCATTATTAACAGTTGCTGTTTTCAAACATTATCCTTTGGTACTGCCCCTGGTAGCATTTAACACTCCACAGTGTCATTGAAGATTTCAACTCAGTATCAGAAAGTCTTTTTGCATAAGGATGACATACCACAAGGAACAGATCTTTGAAAAGTAAGTTCTGTTGTTGCTCTGACGTGATCAGCAGCTCTAAAAAGAATATATATTAAGAAAATCAGAGGCAAGCTTATTATAAAAAACAAGTAGAAAAACAAAGAAATGTTAACTTGCTACAGAATTAAACATAGAAATATATGTAAACTTCACTTATACATTAAATGTATGTGAAAAGACATACTTTGAAAATGTCACATAACTGCCCAGATTTACTTTACAATATTGATTTTTAAGATAATGCAGGAATATTTAAAGTGTTAGGTTAGGAAAAGGCTGATCTTATCCTGCTTGCTCCTGCTTTTTGCTCATGTACTTTTTCTGGTAATGTGTCAAGACCTTTTAATTAGGACAGAGGGCCATATCTCTAGGAATCACTTTATTGTGGTGCCTTTTTACATCTCATTGAGTGCCATAGGAGGCCTCTCTAGATGGCTAAAGAAAGGTGATGTGCTTTGCTGAATGTCTCTTACTATCTTGTCTATTCAAATTTGGCCATTACATGTTAAGATGTCACCATGCACTTAAGTTTTCTTTTTCTACCCCTTGTTTTTTATTTTTTTTTTTTTCCAGAGAGTGGATTCTTAATGGAACCAGTGCTCTGAGAAAAGAGCATTTCCTCATAAAGGTGACACAAAGCCAAGATTTATATTGGGAAAGCTATTTTGTGTCCCATTTTTTTCTAGGACTTCATATATTCTCTTTGGTGAATTATTCACAGTGGACAAAGAAACTGTGCAAAGGAGGGTTTGTGTATTATTTAAGTCCCATCTTCAACCTTGGAGACAGGACTTGAATAGATTATGAATTTTGGGCTTCCATTTACATGAGAGAAATTTATTCTGTCACTTCATTTCCATTTTTCCTTACTCACCAAAGGAAGCAGGAACACCTTCTACTAGACCAGGTTGCTTCGAGACCCATCCAACATGGCCTTGAACATCTCTACGGATGGGGTATCCACAATAAATGGTTTTGCTTCAAAATTCAGTTCATCCATGTTCCAGCTCTATGTTATGTCTTCTCTTAAAGAACAGAATTATGAAATCATTGCCTCTAATTACAATTGCCCTGTTGTCTCTCATTATTTTTTGTTATTAGAAATGTTCAGAAAATATTTTTTCTAATGAAATAAAGAATGTACATACTTAGAAAACAGATAATTTTTTGATGAAAGATTAATTTCAAATGCTTGAGAATAATGAATCACAGAATCACATAATATGCTGGGCTGGAAGGGACCCATAAGGTTCATCAAGTCCAACTCCTGTCCCTACTCAGAACCATCCCCAAGAGTCACACCATGTGCCTGAAAGCGTTGCCCAAAAGCTTCTTCCCCTCTGTCAGGCTTGGTGTTGTGACTGCGTCCCTGGGGAGCCTGTTCCAGTAACCAACCACCCTCCATTTTCTAATATCCAACCTAAACCTTCTGTGACACAACTCCAGGCCATTCTCTCAGGTCCTGTCACTAGTGACCACAGGGAAGAGATCAATGCCTGCCCCTGCTCTTCCCCTCACAAGGAACTTGTAGAATGAAATGAGTTCTCTCCTCAGTCTCCTCTTCTCCAAGCTGAATAGAACAATGATCTCAGCTGCTGCTCCTTCTATGGCTTCCTATCAAAACCTTTCACTGTCTTCATTTCCCTCTTTTGGACACTGTCTAACAGCTTAAGGTCTTTTTCATATCGTGGCACACAAAACTGCACACAGTATTCAAGGTGAGGCTGCCCCAGTGCAGAGCAGAGTGGGACAATCCCCTCCCTCGACTGGCTGGCAATGCTTTGCCTGAGGACACGGTTGATCCTCCTGGATGCCAGGGCACTGCTGACTCAGATTCAACTTTCTGCCTACCAGGACCCCAAGGTCCCTTTCCAGGGCATCTCATTCCACAGTCTGTACATACGTCTGTGATTGTCCCATCACAGGTGCAGAATCTGTCACTTTCCCTTGTTTAACTTCATGTGGTTGGCGATTGCCCAGTCCTCTAATTTGTTGAGGTCTCTCTGCAGGGCCTTTCTGATTCTGGAGGTGTCAATAACTCCTCTGAGTTTCGTGGCATCTGCAAACTTGCTTAGTAGCCCTTCCAGTCCTGTGTCCAAATCATTTATGAAGATGTTGAAGAACAAAGGCCTAAGATGGAGCCCTATGGAACCCCACTAGTGACAGGTTGCCACTGTGACTACCACTGGGAACTAATATATGAAAAACCTGCGTTGTGAAAAAAAGATTGATAAAGCTTGGTTTCAAATATTTACTCAAAAGAAGGATAAAACCAGCTTGGCCACTGTCTTCAGGTAGGTATAATGGGAATAGATTTTGGCTGGCATATGACCACTTAATACAGTCTAAGAAAAATTAATTAAATTCTATAGAGGGAAGGTGAAAATGGGGGTGAGGGGTACTTAGTGTAGAATAAAGAACTGATTTCTGGCAGTCAAGGCAACAGGAGCTAGTACTTTACCTGAAGGCATTGTGGATTCTAATATTATTGTAATCCTCATGACATAAATCTGACCATGTGCTTTCCATAGCATTTGTCAAGAGCTAGTAAGAATCTTCTAAACATTCCACAGAAAATCTTACGCTCTCTCCTCACTTTTGTATACCTCTTAATTTAGTTTTCTGTTGAAAAGAGGTACTTTATCCTGTGCGTTAGTCCGCTTTGTACAACATACATTTCTATCTCAAGTTGCTTCGTAAACCAATACTTAGACAAAAAGAAAGTAAAGCAGACAATGTAGGTATGATTGTACTGGGCAACTGACTGTGTTGGATGGCACTGGTCTCAGAATATTCACTGACTGTGACTGTGTCTCCAGGCCAACTCTATTATATTAGCCAGTGTTTCAGCCATCAGTGAGGGCTGGAAGAGCTTTTGGGGCTCGATCAACTCTTATGCCACCTGTAAGCAGAAAAGCTGCATTTCTTCCCTCTCATAGCTCTTGCTGAGACCTACAGTCCTTGTGCTTTCACTGAAGGAAGTTTTCTCCTTCCAAAAGATCTTCTTTGGCGCTTGCATACTGGCAAAACTGGGCTCTAATTCTCTTTTGAAAGAAGGTGACTAATTTGCAGCTCAAGCTACAAGAGGAATAGCCATGATTGCTGTGCACGTTGCATACAGGGTCATATCTCTACACACTTTCACAATCATTCAGACATCCTGCCAGTAGAAACTTCTTAAAATTCTGGTCTGAGTTAAAAAACGACACAAACCAAAACCCCCAAAACTAAACCTGTGAAATTTGCTTTTAATATTTACTCTTTGCTGCAACTACTTGTGGTGTGTTCTTTTTCACAGGATGATTGCAGATGGAGGTGATTGGCACTGCAGCTGATTCCAAGCCAAATTAGGCAGTACAGAGTGAATTCCTAAGGATTAGATAGCAAGCATTGTGATTCTTTTTGACATTGTATAGGGAAAAATGCCAAATATGCCATGTCACCGTACAGGTAAGTCCTGTGGGAAGGAAGCTGTTGAGAGGATGCAGAGGGGCTCAGAATCATGCGTGCTCTGTAAGGAATAGGATGGAAAGATCATCTGATTCCTGATGCCTAAACTATGCGATCACTATACTCCTCTTTTTGCAGGCTCTGGCTGCTATTTCTTTCTGTGCCCTATGACCACTGACAGCATCCAATTTGCTACTTACCACATGGAAACACCTGAAAAATATTTCACTTGTTTAAGTGTGGAGACTTCATGGTAACATGATTAATCATTTGCTGATAAGAACTAGCAAGACCAATGAAAACAACCTTTGATGTAGTTTCTAGAATGGAAAGAATCAAGACTAGTGATATTGGATCGAATTAGAAAGAAATAGGTTGTCCTTGGTGTTTACTGAGGAGTAATATATATACTGCTGGAGTCTGCAGAAAATAAAAGACCACATAACCTTCAGAGTTCAGATTTAATTCAGACCCTGAATGAGGAACAGGAGAGACTGATGTATCAGAAGTGAAATACCTAGCTGAATAGCAGTTTTTAGTCCATCCATGATATTCTCTAATTATGATATTTGGCACAGCAGCAATGACCTCAGCAAATCATAACATATGATCTCTGGAGACTCACATAGTCATCCTTCAGGCTGGATGGTATTTAGAATTTTCCAGTGGGTGATGCAGAACTGAAAATAAAAAGCACTGCAAATAAACCAGGAAAAAAATGCCCCTCTGCCAGTTTTGTACCTTACTCAATAACCAATTTTAGACAGAATTACTATTCTGAGAAATTATTTTATCACTAGAGAAAAAAGTTCAAAGAAAATCTCTTTTTACATTGAACCTGTGATTATTCTTAAATACAGGAAAAATGTGAATCACCACTTGATGTCACCCTTGGTCTGTAGCTGTGCAGCTCATAAAAAACCATCTCTGAATACCACAAAGAAGTTGCAAGTTCACTTAAGATATTTAGAGAGCTATTATGAAGTTAAGCAATCATTGTCTATTTGCTGCTCCCATTTAAAATACTGGAAGAGAAGGTGCATTGAACTTTGAGCACCATAAAGATGCCATGAGTAGTCATTTGAAAGACAGCTGTATATGCTTAAAAGCTGTCTATTTTATTAAGGAAACTTGTTATAACCAGCAGCATAAATCTGTTCATTACATTGAGTCATATAAATATTCATACCTTACAAGCATAGAATGAACAGTAAAGGAAAAGAGTTTATGAACAGAAGAGAGAGTACCTCTGGAACCAAGAAATTGAGAACTATAAGCATTGATGAAAGTACAAAAAAGATGCTTGCAAACTGTCCTGAAAAAGTTGGAATCCTGTTTCTCAATTCAGGCACAAAGGAAAATATTCTGTGCTCAGATTTCTTTTGCTTCTAACAAGCATGATGAGGTTGACTTGCAGTGAGTTAATTCTGAACATCAGTTCTTTTATTTAGGGGTCACCTAATGCTGAGATGTAATTTCAAAGGAACTTCACCAATTATGAGATATTGTTTGCCATTAAAAAGTTGGCTTTTGTCAGTAGTTGCCATGCTGTATTACTAGAATTGTGCCTAAACTGAGTAGAACATATGAACTGTGTAATTTTTAATCTGGACAATAATGTAGGTAATGACAACACTGGGTATGGGACAACAAGTAGCACTCAATGGGGTCAAATTTTACAGAAGCTTGAAACACCAGAATGTGTGCTACAGCTCTCCCTTGGCATGAGTTTCATCAGTTCTTTACATATGTAACAGGAATCCTGTTACTGATAGTTTTCCTGAATGTTTAAACTGCTTACTTACTTTACCTCTAAGCCAGACACACTCTGAGACAACAAGTACCAGTTGAACCAAGTGTTCAGTTAACATAATATACTCTTATTGCTCTCTTTGGATACTTAGCATGCCTCGCATTCTCCTCTATACAATACTGCACATGGCTCGTATAGACCCGCACATCAAGAGGTCTATACAAATATAATTTTAATGCATAAATTATTTTAAACTATGTAATGAAGATAGTAATGCTAGACTTCCCATCAATTTTCTATCTGCTCATCAGTCATAGGTTAATGCTGCCCATTTCTTCATCTGTATGGTTGCAATCACTGCAGTAATTCTTTTTGATGTCTGGATAGAAATGACTTTTCTCACAGACCAGGAAAATATTTTCCAAGAAGTTTCCCAAGCAACTCTAGTGCTGGGTACATGTTGAATTTAGGAAATTTGCTTTGAAGTAAATGGAAATTGGAAGTGCTCAGGAACTACTAGTATTTTTCCTTTTTCTGATGCAGAATGAATAAGTTAATTCTATCCAATTTCAAGCTCCTTTCAGCATAATAGTTTCAAAATTGCAGCTCAGAGTTTATCGCTTGACTCTCATTTCAATAAAGAGAGGCTAAAAAATCAAAGTGGACAAAGGGCAGTAGGAATAAATTTAGTTAGCAAGCAAAAATAGAAAAATGAAGTAGAGGAGTAAAAAACAAATTCAGAGACAGTTTGAAATAGACCTGGCAGAAGAATGGAATAAAGATACAGTATCATACATGGACATAGGACAGATAAAAATTATTCCTTTGGTAAAAAAGTTAAGAGAGGTTTTGTAGTCATAAATAAAATACTGTATGGTTAGTATTGGTTAGTATTTGATAAAAGAAATAAATGACACTTTCAAAATTTAAAAAATACTATTTTTATTATATAGCCTTATATAATTTATGCATTAAGTTAATAACTTTATTGTTCTCTAAACAGCTTTCTAAGCTCAGGAAAGTTAAGCATTCAAAAAGCATCAGGATCCATATCTTTACACTTTATTTTGTCTTGTATTATGTCATAGCATTGCAGAACAGGCCCAGAAATTCAGTTAAATAAATCTGGAATTTGGGAGGCAGTATCGTAGAGTCATTATATACCCACTTTTTTTTTTCTTTTGACATTGTCTCCTCAGAATTTTAACAAAAATATCTGATTCTTAGGCACTTATAATTCAGTGTAAATCTATATGTGTGGATCCATGCCCATTTATAGATGGACACATGTATGTATGTTTATCCATATATATATGAATATACATCTGTATATAGTGCTTGGGCAGTCACTGAGCCAAAACAAAATTTTTGTTTTCCAATTTTTTTAACAGATTTTTCATTTAATGATTATTCTTCTATAGGGTCAGCCAGAGGGAAATTTATGTTTTGTTGTCTGTGTACTGCTGTGTGGGGAAGCTGAACAACTATGACTCTTAAGGAAAATAATTCTTCAGCTGTGAATAGAAAACATGAAGAAATAGAAAACATGAAATTTGACCTAAGAGTTCCCATTTTCAGCTGCTTCAGAATATGTGTCATTGTAAACTGGAGAGGTATTGACTGGGATAAGCATCCTCAGGATGGTTGCTTTTTATCAGGGATGAATTCTGTGCATCAGGGCAGCTTCCAAAGGACTATGCTCCAAGCATATGGTACATTTATATTTAAAACTGCCACCCAGAAAACCTCAGCATCTCCATTTGCACCGTAAAAATAAGGAACATACTTATTCTCTCATACTTAATCTCTTTTGGGTGGCAACAAGGCCACACAGATATTAGTTCACCAAATATGTCCTTCCTTTCACAGCTAAGTTAATGGATTGGTGGAAGAGGCAGTTAGGAGATTGTTCACGTCTTTCAGTATCCTGTTACAATGCAAAAGCATGTAAGTGAGCTGTGAATTTTGTTTGCTGCTGATGCTTCCAAACGGAATCAATGTTTTTCACTTCCACAGATGTCCCTGACTTTGGCTTCTACTACAGGGCAAGGTACACATCTATAACAGAGCCATTGGGCAGGTCCAAATGGCAACTCATATTATTCCTTTTCTAGCTATTATCATCGTAATTACTTTTCAAATGAAAATTCTGATGGGATCATTAAAATGAAGAGTGAAGCCAGGTGAACTACACTACTTACTTTGTAAACACTGACATGAATCTTACACAGAATCTGCTTTGTCATGGTACGTGACATAAATGTTTTCTGTGGAGAGTCAGAAAAATAATATTTTTCTCATAGAAATGATTGAAAAAAAGCCTGTGTTAGCTTCTAGAGATGTAGCAATAAAGGAAAAAGTTGTGAGGTTTTTGTTCTGTTTTGTTTTGTTTTGTTTTTTGTTCCTGGAGGATTTAAAAAATTTGGAATTTGGTTTCATTCTAGGTGAGAATAAGGAATGATCCAGCTCTTCTGATTCATAGACAGCCTTTATGAGCCTTCAACTTGCAGCAGACCTGTACGTGATCCTGGAAATAAATCATGACACAGAACTGTTTGAATTCATCTTTGTCAAAGGCTGTCAAGACAGCAGTAAGTTACAGAACAGTAGGGACACGCACGCAGCATGCTAAAGGCAGGGAGCCCAAGTGCCTAAATGCCATTCACTTGTGAAGAAGTGACCAGAAAATCAGAGGCCACACACCAGCATGAGTGGATTGACTACATTAAATAATACATGTTGCTCTTCAGGGTCCTATTGATTAAGTACATGTTGTAGGAGTAGAGCCATTTACTGGAAATTTAAATAATTTGGTGATACAGATTGTTGCTATAGGCTCAGATCTCTTACATATTGGATGCAGGAACAGACTGACACACTGCAGCTTATCATATATTTAAAGAACAGCAAAGTTGGGTAGGCAATACATCTGACATTAAATAGAAACGCCAGAGGGCTGGGATGTTAAAAGCATTCCAAAACCTACTGTCTAGTGAGAAAAAGATTAAAATTTTATCCTGAACAAAACTTGCGAATAAACATGGAAAGGAGCAAATCAGGGATTGTCAGACCGTTCCTTTGTTCTTAGAACAATATTCTCAGTTCTTCAGGACATATTAGAAAGTTCCGTACAAGATGATTATTAACAGCAACAACAATTACCTTGTTCAGAGCATTTTGCCAGCCCTATGTCAGAACACTTAATGTGCATTGGTATGACAAAGGATATTTGACAGAAGTTGGCTGAAAGGAAGAAAAGACACACGATTACCATATGGGCTGCCAGTAAGTACACTAAAGATAAGTGAAAATTAATAACTCAGCTTCCATGGAACCTTGAGCAGCAAGTAATTTTATATATACTTTAAAACACAAGGGAAGGCTTTAAACGTTCTGGTTAGGCTTGATCAATAAATTCAGTCTAAAAAGAATCTGACATCCAATAGTCACTTAGTCTGTCGGTTATGCCAGGAGCAAAATGGAAACCATTGATTTGTTTGTCACCAAGCTTTCGCAGGTAGCCAATTTTTCTGAGCCTTAGATGTGCACAGATCACATTATACTGTGACCAAACAGCTGAAAAGTGAATTTCAACTGAAGACAATTTCTGTGAACAGGAAATGTCAGAGAATTCTCACAGAGGCCATGTGCATTTTTTATTTTTTTTTTTTTAATTCCTCTGAAGCATCCTTCAGAAATTAAGAGAAGGAAGACAATGTTAACCACATGTGGCTGGATACAGGAATTTCTGAAGTGAGGCAAATATTTTCACTGATTTTAAGGAGAGTTGCATTTGCCCATTAATGGAGATTTTAATTACTGTCAAAGACTGTTCCATCTTATCAGAGCAACTTTAGACATACTTTTACATGAGCATCCCCAAGTGAACATGCTTAGTATTTGAAGCAATTTTTCTGTCAGGAGGAAATATCTGCAATAGTGCTTCAATAGAAAGGACTCTGTGGGATAGGAAATTCTTATAATTTTTAATGAAGATCAGTGCATCATTATTAGAGGTGATAGTTCATTTAGATCTCAAACTCTGTGCTTGCAGTGCTTTAGGAAGTTTTACATTTACCCATGCTGATTTTTTGTGTTTGTTTTTTCTCTCCCAGATGGCTGTCAGAACTCATCATCATCATCATGGCTCGGCTTCGCGAACGAAGATTTTGGAAGGGCTCTACCCACGCTTGCTGCAAGCGCGCTGATGGCTAAAGAGGCCGATGCGAGACAGGCAAGTCCGGTTGCAAAAGGCACAGTAGAAAGTCTCCGTAGGTGGTGTTGGTGAGGCACGGTTCTTTCTGCGTTGTCTTTTCTGCTCAAGACTGTTAAATCTACGTGCTTCACAAAAGAACAGCTTATGAGCAGCAGTTCTTCTGTGTCTGATAATCTGAACACAGGGTTTCCTAACATGTTGCATTAGCTTTCCTTAGATGAGTTTGGTCAGTCAGAACCATACAATGTATTTATTTTTTCAAGCCTAGGCCAATAACCTGTATTTGCAGAAAGCTTTCACAAGTACATCTGAGATATCACTATTTCCTTTATTACTTCTGTTATCCATTTTTTGCATCACATGATCTACCTTGAATATAACCTCTGCAAAACAACCTGGCAGCAGAGATAATACTTACACAGGCTCTCCAGGGAAGTGGTCACAGCACCAAGCCTGCCAGAGTCCGAGAAGCATTTGGATGATACTCTAAGGCACGTGGTGTGACTCTTCAGGATGGTCCAGTGCAGGCCACAGTGCTGGACCTGATGATCCTGGTGAGTCCCCTCCAACACAGCATATTTTGTTATTTTGTGATGTAGTAATTACTTAATAAAGATTTTGGGAGATAGAAAAGAATTTTTTGGGGCAGAAACAAAAGTGGATAGTGTTTCAGAGGCATAATGTGACAAAAATATGACAACTGATGAAGGAAAGCACTGTGATATTGCACGTCATAGGAGAGGACAGTGAATTTTTTATGAAAATTCACTGCTTTATGAAGACTACGACAGAGGTTGATGTTATTTTTGCTCTTACTGTTCTCTGCCTTTTCCAGGAGGTCTTTGGCTTTGAACCAGGCATGAACTATGTAGGAATAAAGTATATTTTTCCTTGGATCAGAATGCTATAACATGCTAAAGAGAGAGGACGTGAAATTTCTCTCAAAAATAACTGGTCTTTAGAAGAATAATTTATGTGAGCATAAAACAGTGAAGATACTGTATTTAATGGCAGGAAAGTAAATAGTATTGTGAGTATAAGCAGAGTCTGGAAGAGCACTTATGCTTAAGGAGCTAATAAGGTACTAATGAAGAAGGTCAATCTATCCCTATGTTTAATAAGGTAGGGAAGGTTTCCTGCATATTTTACTTCTTTTTCCTTTTATTACGTTTAGAAACACAACCCCAAATGACAACCATCTTTTAAAATAAAATCTGATCACTGTATCATAAGTAAATACAGAAAAACCTTTTCAAACTGAAATGTTAGTTTTAATGCAACATTAAACAGACAATCTGGATACTGGATTTCCCTCTTGCTTCATTATATCCGACCACATCTTAAAGATTGTTCTATAGTGTTTCCCTCTCTGAATCTTATTAGTGTTTGATTATAAATGTTATCAAGCATATTTTATGCTATAATGTTGATAATGTTGGTTTTTATCAGCAACAAGAGAAACTAGTGTGTCTGTTAAACTGAACTTTTGATAAAATAGCCTGAGATCTGAACACAGAAATATTTCTAGCACTTCCATTCCCCCTGTCAAGCTAAAGTACTATCTTTGGTGTCAGAAGAAAGAATTCAAAACAGACAGAGTTGGATTCCTATATTAATTGTTTCAATCATTAATTACATTTCACTGGAATATTCCCCCTGCTTCTCATTTCATGCTTACTATCAGTTTCACACATTTGACTCTCCTTACTTCTTGGTTTATGATTATTCCCACCATAAATCTGCTCCTTGAGCTGACTTTTAAGGAGCATGATCAAGTCTTCTCTAATGTTCTTGATGTTACATACAATATACTTGAAACTCTAATCCAAAGAGAAGTCCCCAAATACCTAAAAGAATCTTGCAACCTCTTAGTATACCTTTTTGATTTTGTTGAAATTATTGAAATGAGAACAGAAGTCTGTGACAGAAGCTGCCCGTACATCCTGTGGGACAAGACTTTGAGTCTTATTTGAGGGTCAGCATTACAAAACATTAATTTCAAACATAATATAATTATGAAAACCAGACTGCCAGTTTCCAGTGGTTGCTATTAAATGCCTCTAACCCTGAATTTAAAATTTGTTTGTTTCTGTGATCACAAAAACTCACAAGTTGGTATCTGAGATTCCAATGGAGCAGTGAAATTCTTTTTCTACTTTGGTTCTTGTTCAGTTATGTTTAAATATCTTCTGGATGGTTATTTGTGTTAAGAAGTCCAAAACGTTAACTCTCTTTTGAAGTCAAGTGTGTTCTTATAATGGCACTGAAAAGTACGAAATTTGGCAGCTAACACTATCCTTCCTCATTGTGCGTAATGTCAAAATAAATATGAGAATGCTGCTTATTTTATAATGCTTGCAAGAAAAGACACCAAGAACAGTAATTAGAAAGAGGTGGAGTTGAAGTCATGTCAAGACGAGTGTACCATGTAATTTTGGAAGAAGAAAATATGTTGTACTAAAAAGATATCTGGCAAAGAACTATTGGAACTTATTAAAGGAAAATTGCTAGAGGGGTCTAAATAATGAGGAGAGGTAAAATCCAATACTAGTAGAGTGCATGGTCTTGTTACACTTAGTCTTTTAGATTCTTTGGAAAGCAATGATTATCTTTCTGGAAATGGATCAATCACCCCAAGGCAACCTATTGCACATGAAGAAATCCATTCAGTGAGCAAGCAGCTGCAGTAGGAATATAGACTACCCTTTTCTAAGCTAATAATTTTAATTGGACTATGTATTTTTCTCAACGTTGCATTTTTCTTCTAACTTTTCTCTGAATTTGCATTTTATTCATTATTTCTCAAACATCATTAGTAGGGAAAGAAATTTTTTGAAGATCTGATTAGGCATAACTTCAGAGATAAAATGACCATTTAGTTTTCATAAGGATTGTAAGTAGGTCAGCTTTGAAAACCAGCAAGTTTGGCAAAGCAAACTTTGCTATGGCAAGGATGTGTTTTCCTTAGTCCCTGAAATATCAGGATCCCATCTGCACAGATAAGAATACAGAACTGGACCTGGTGAACTGGGAGTGCTCCGTGTTGCTTGCTAGCATCTTTAGTGTTTCAGCAAGGAACCTATGAAGTGGATACTGTCATGGACAAAGGCTTAATATTTCCTCCTTCAGGATCATCTTATGGAAATAAATTACAACTCCAAGCTAATAAAGACTGAAGAATTTAAACACATTTTCTATGGGAGTTGGAGAAGCTCTTTGCACTCTTCAGTTTGCAAATGATCAGATTTAGAATCTGGACTTCTAGCTCATAACACGTTGTAGTGACACAACTAAATTTTTAGCTTATTAACCTATGATAAATTCCTTTATTCTTTCATTGCAATTGGGTTTTTGTAAGGAAATGATGCTATATTTGGTTTAATTGAAAATATTTTGATGTGCCTGTGGTGAGAACAATAATAGGATAAAATTGGTCCTTTTTGTTCAACAGCCCTGTGATTCTCTACTGTATCATGTATTACTAAACTCCTTTTGTTGAAAGTCACTGTATTGATGGTTTTCTTGCTCTGCCTCCTTTATCTCTTTATACTGAAAAGATAAAGAAAGAAAAACCGTATCTAAATTTTAAGTAGATTATACATTTCTTTAGATCTGTTGAAATTCAGATGGAGCCTTCTAATTCACATTAATTGCATCAATTAAAACACTTAGAGGGATCACAAATCCTTAGCTACATGTACCAGACTACTCAAAATATTTCTAAGTAATGCAGATCAGCACATCTTTAGTCAAAATGTCAAGAAAAATACCAAAACTGATGTGCTGAAAACAATTCTTGCAAAAAATTTTTGCATAATAAATCACATCTAGTCTACAATCAAATCATTAACTACTGTTCTGTTCCTCTGCTCTGAAGTGTAAATCACCCATAATGTTGACTTATTTTAAGCCAGTTTGCATAGAAAGCGGAAAAAAGCTTTAGCAAAAGTCTAATGAGAATGAAAATAAGTTCCAATCTATATCATTACTCATTTGACAGAATGTATATCTTGCAAGACTACATAAAATGTAAAACCAAGAAGATATATCTACCTAGGACTGACTCCTTATGATCTGACTCTTATTTTATGCACATTTTAAAAAATAAGCATTGCAAAACTCCTTGTTTTAAGATAATAATGAAAGTGTAATTTCTTCACTAAAATAAAGCATAGCTTTCATTTAGCCTGACAATGTTGGCTCAGGAATATGGAATATTAGTTTCAGTAAGAATGCATTGGTTTCACTGTAAATTAAGGTTTCTCTGGTATCAGCCCTGGAGAAACGTATTGGTTTCAGCTAAAATGTACTGCAATGCTTTTATTAAAACATACAGACATTATAAAACTGTATATTGGTTTCAGTAAAAAATGTATTCTTTCCAAAGGATTCATGAGGCTTTCAGCAAGAATGTATTGATTTCATTAAAATGTGCTGCTTGAGATAAACAAAAGTTCAGTTAAAATGCATTGCTTTCTGTTAAAGCTCATTGACTGAAGTAAAGAACATTCTATTCTGGTTTTGGGCAGCCTTAGGGTTTTTTAAAGACTGAGTAGAGAAGCACATATTAGTAATTGTGAAGATAATTGAAAACAAAGTCTGTTCTGTAACATCTAAAGATGTAGATATGCTAAATAAAGTAGATTTTTATATTTCCAAGCCATTTGCATCTGTTGCTAAGCACAGACATAAATATTCATACAGAAAAAACATGATATTCTTAATTCTGATGAATAGTTTTCTAATCAGGTGTGGGCTGTAACATTTTTTAACTTGTTCAGTAAGAATTTGTTTCCACACTACCAGTTTTCAACCAATTTGCTTTAAGTCAAGTTAGACATTTTCCTGCTTTATTGACAATGGGTTCTTTTTGCCTTTTCAGCAATGCCAAGCATTCAATGTCAATGAGATTTAAATATATTAGGAAGTTCTCATATTGCCAGTCTACTAAATTAGGGACAATACATTTGATTGCTGTGACACTTTTTTTTTTTTTTTTTCAGAAGGGTTGTTTATTTCAATATTTTTAATTAACTTTACATTTTAATTTTATACAGAAGTGATCCCACTGACTTAGTGAAACTGTGGAATATGCATGAATATAACTGAACAACCCTTGTTACATGGAGGAAACTGCTGTCCAACTTTGGATCACTATCCTTTCCTTATACTCATGTAGAATTTACATGCAAAATGGGTTTAAGTACACTTGAAGTGTAAAAAATACGAATAAAATTTCAGCTACTTAAAAGTACTTCTTTAATTCAACAGAATAAAGCATGAATGACCATACTGGGCTGAAGAATCTTTCATCTCCTACAGTTCCAAATGTGACAAATGCCTGGACACTGCTAGAAGAAGAGCCTCTACTAAGTCATGCATAACAGACTACCTGAGAGGATGACAATGGTTTTTTTTTTGGATGTTTCTCTGTGCATTTCCTGAATAAGCTTGTACAACTTCTACTGTAAAAACTACATTCACAGCACCCAGTGGCAAGGAGTTCCACAGCTGTTTTTCTTCAGTCCATTCAGCAGGTTTAGGAGGTTGTTTGATTCACTCTGGGCAGTGCACAGGAGAGAAAACAACCCTCAGGAGGTTCAATAACAAACTTTTACTTGCAAACTTTAAAACACTATGGTAGAATAAGGTACTTTGCAAATTTTAAAACAACATCCAGAGAAGGCAGGGCACTTCACAAACTTTAACTTATCAAACTTACACTTAGCTGACTTCAACTCATGCAGGTCCAACAAAATACTTACTAAGGCATTGACTGTAATTTTTCCGTCTGGCTCAAAATGTATTTCGAGACGAAGAAGTTAGGAGAAGGAAGAGAGAAAAAAAGAGAAAGAAAGGATAGAAGTAGAAATATATCACCAACCACAGATTCAGCGATGTGACTTGATTGTTGCAATTTAAATGTCCATTGATCGAAGTGATGGTCACAGTCTTGATCCTTTGGGGGTGGGGGAAGCGCACAAAACACAAAATTCAATGGGTTAATATATGCTTCGGTTTATGTGGGAATGCCTACACACACCCCCAGTCATTAAGACCTGTAGGACAAAAGTGGTTCAATCGCACCTTTGCAATTTCTTAAATTTAAACCATTGACATAATCCGAGGCTAAGATTGGATTCAGCTGGACTGAGACTCCTCTATGAGAAGGTGTTTAGAAAGCAAGGGAGTCCTTTCTGCTCCTAATGTCTCAATTGCAGGGCTTGTTTAATAAATTTTGTCTAAGCCTTCCACTCCCACGTACATCAGGTTCTTTGATGGTTTATGATCATTTCTAAGACAAGAATGCTGCCTCTCATGTCATCCTAGTTGAGTCAGTTATGCCTCATCAAAAAGGATAAATACCTTCAGGCCTACATGTGAATGTCCCAATATCTCTCCTGGTGGGGAGTTTTACAGTTGAAGGAGGACATTGGTATGATGAAAACCACTATTCTACCCTATAGGATTTACTTCTTATTGGCCTTTTCCCTTATCTGGTTCAAAATCTAGTTTCTTACTAAACAAAGTTGATTTGTCGTGGTCATCCTTTGGTGCTCACTTCCTCTGCACCTGGGCTGTTACCTTGCACATTGTCACCAATTTTCCAAATGACCAATTGTTCAAGCCATTATCATTAATATTTCAGTCTCTCAGTCTCTCTTCAGCTGATCCCCACTCCACACAAAGAAGTTTCTTCTTTTTGTATGTTGGCTTGAACTTGAAGCTTGTTGTTTTCACTTGTTGCTTGAATTGTAGAATCATAGAATGGTTTGTGTTGGAAGGAGCCTTAAAGACCATCTAGTTCAATTGCTCTGCCATGGGCAGGGACCCCTTCCACTAGTTATGTCCTGAACTAGAAGACATAATGAATAATCATTATTCTTTCCCCCCTGCTACTCACTGTTTTGCAGATCATCCCCTTTTTTTAATAAGAAGCAGCTGATTTTATTAAGTCATTACATGTGCCAAACGTGTTTCCCAGCTCTGGTTTTACTTGTTGCTCTGCTTTTTTCAGTTCTGCTACATCTTTTTAAGCCATGTGAAGACAAGAACTCCATATTGCACTCAAAATACTTTGCCGCCATATGTTTGTCTAGTATCTTAGTAAATTGTATTTATTTTTTTTCTTATCTAAATATAGTCCTATGTGTCTTGTAAAGAGGACAACCTATATCCAGTTGTTCAAATCTGTTTTATTTTCAAATCCTTTCTCTCACTGTTTCATAATACTGTAATACTACTGTAGCCATTTAGATTTTAGGTATCTCTTTTCATCTCTCTTGGTAGAACCAGAAAAACAAGATCTCATGCTGTGGAAAAAGTGTTCCAGTTGCCTATCTGAAAGATAACAGGTTTCGTCCTGTTCAAATTTGCTTCAGCAAAAGGACGGAGCTGATTTTGTCATGAATTTCAGTTTATCAGCACTTTAATGCATTATTCTGATGTCAAGGGTCAGCAATTCACTCTGTAAGAAAGAGGGATTTTGCCAGCCTTCTCAAAAGAATGAGTCAGTAGTTGCTCCTCTTAATTCCCAGGACTCTGGTTTGGTTCAAAGGTTTTGGTGACTAGGAAGTGCAATATATAGCTTGCGGGAGGAAAACACTGTATATGTGGATGATGCCAGAAGATATTTCCCATGTATTGAATCACTTGAGATCCATAAAGACAGTCTGAATTGACTAAATTGACTCAATGTGAATATTATTGTTAGCAGAGCAAAAGCAGTGCCTGCAAAGAGCAGTGCTGAAGGGTGCAATTTCAAGCTCAGTTTCTGACTGTCATTGGGCCTGCTGCTTTCTATGAAATCAGCTATGTAGGGACCATCTCAGTGAGAAGTAATTCACAGTGCAAGTTTCACAGAAGCTAAACCTCCGTCAGTGTTGACTTGCACAAATCTATGCTCCAATCTCCTTGTGATTGTCTGTTGATAAAATCTTTACATTATATTTATTAATGTAATATTTGTATGATGATCTAAACTTTTGTAATCTAAAAATTCATGCTTGAACAACAGGCTTCATTTTGGCTTAGTACCAAAGTATATCTCTCTCTTTGTTTAAGAAAGCTAAAGCTTTCACTAGAACCTGGAGTTTTCCCCAATAGATAATAAATGACACTCCAGTGCTTTACAGACTGGTCAGCTGAGCCGAAACTAAAGAACTGAAGTACAAAAATACACCCCAAATATTTCCCCCATGGAAGCTACATTTGTTAGATTCCCAAATCTTTCTTAAAGTAACAGTCAGTCCACCTTGCTTATGAATCCAGGAAAATTTCCTAGGTTTTTAGATTCATTAAATCTCTGACTTACAGAAGTTTTCATTTATGAAAATCTTGCAGGTAACCACTTTCAACTTTATTTACAACTCTACTTTGAATGAGAATACCCTTAGAGCAGAACTTTGCTATTTTCCTAAGAACAAAATGTCCTTTGACATTTTTTACTCTGCTTCTTAATGTTGAAACGTATTTGACACCTTATCAGCATGAGGATCTCCAAAATGGTTTGCAAGGCAGGTGTTCATATAATTATTGTCACTGCTTGATAGTAGTAGACATCTTTGAAACTGGAATTTCTATTTTTCTGATGCAGGCTTAGTATCAACTGTAAAATTGTATTCTAAAACTGATGGAAGTAGCAGCTTCAAGACTAAGTTCAGATAAAGCAATCTATAATCAAATTCACTTTTGTTTGCACAAAATTTCAGGCTTCATGCTTTGAGATCTTATTCATATATTGTTTACTTAGAAAGTTCATAGCATTGTTTTTTGTTGGTAGGATCTGAAGAACACACCATTTGGAAGAAAAGTCTGTAAATAGAAAATAAAATTTAGCAACCAAAATGATAAATCTTTCAACTTATTTTAAGAAAGTCCTTCAGCAAGCTGACATAGCTTCTGGACAAGTGGAAGCACAGGAACCAGTTAAAATATCAAGTTCATTCAAACCTACAATTGTTTTCAAACACAAACTACTTTGACAGTTTTTAATTAGTTATGCAGTCTCCTAGAAAGACAAAAAACCAGTTCTAAACAGCTGGGTGTCTCAGAGGGGTGTAGGACTTTTTAACGAGGATGTACAAAGAAAGGATAGAAAATGAAATCTAGGAAAGTATTCCTTCATTCAGTAGTGATATTAGCTTTCAGCATCCCAGCAAAATGGCATTATAAAACTAGGGAGATTCAACAATAATTTTTAAAGAGCTGGAATAGCAGGTATTCTTCAGCAGAAGGAAAGGATTAAACAGATACAATAATTGAATAAGAAAAGTTGGAAAAAAGATAGACATTTGGAAAAGCAGGAGACATGAAGGGTAGCCAGTCATATTATATACCTCACTGCTACCGATAAGCAATATGCTCATCCAAATCAGGGGAAAACATTTCTTTTTTCAAAGCTAATTCTGGCAAATATACTTAATGAATCAGAGTTCATCTTGTCAGAATCTGTGCCCTGAGACACGCTGAAGGCAATAGCACTGCATGACTCACATCACGGTTATCAGTAGAGTAACTATGAAGACAAGTTTCCTTCTCACCAGTTATACAAGGCTGTAAAGAGGAAGACCTTCCTTTTCCATGTTCACCACCAGCTGAAGAAGAGTGTTTCCTCTCATGGCATAGCATCATGGCAGTGGGTCTACTTACAACACATCTTCACTGCTCTTGTTCTGCCCTCTATGTAAAACTTTCATATGACTGCAGCTGTGTGTACATACACTGCAGTAGAAGTTTACAGAATATGCCTAGTTCTTGCTAATTCTTCTCAAAGTGAAATAAAAGCACACAAGTGTAAAAGAGCTGTATAATTAATTGTTAAAATATTTCCCAAGGGGGCAACTTCTGTGTGCAGAACTCCACAGCACAGAATCAAAAAAAAGCAGACTGAAACTTCACAGGGGCATTATATACCTTTAGCCTTGGAGAAAACATCAAGTCCAGTTGTGGGGCACTGGAAGAAAAATTAAGCAAGAGCCACTTTGTGCAACATAGTCAGTGATGTATAGGAAAAATGTCTTTGAGCCAGGAAAGACTTTTGCATTTTAATGAGAGATACTGAGATAAAAAAGTATGATAGAAAAGAAAATAATTATATTATTGACAATAATTATAATAATGATAATTATAATAATGCTTAGAAGCACTTAAAAATAGAAACCATACCCTTCCGTTAAGTGAAAAGCTGCTGTGAAGAGATATTTTTTTTCCTTATTGAATGACTACAGATTCCTCTATTTATTGTAAAGTACTCTACTTATATTTCTCCCTGGCAGCATTTAAACTTTTCTTTGGCTGCTGTCTCTGGACAGCTTTTATCTGAAGAAGTAACACAGATTAAACTTTTTCCTGCTGAGGGGATTCCTGTAGTGCAGTGACATCATTAACCATAAAACACTCTTACAATTTTCACACCTGGATGTCTTAAATTGAGAATTAACTAAATCATGTTTCCACATCAACTTCTCCTGATATTTACATTTCAGTGCTGCAGTAATAGGAAGACTGAATCCATTTAAAGTCTCTCTTATCCAGTGACTGAATGACATATATTTGCCTTAGAAAAAATACTCCAGATTACAATTGCACCTTCTAAAAGAGCTCTCTCACAAGACCCTAGACAGTGTTTCAAATTCTAGAAATTCATCTGAAAGAACAATTACTTGGAAAAACTGTGGTAAGACAACTGGGCTCTGTAGTATTCATGTGAAAAGGGCATAAACAGGTTAAGAATACCATTTAGTACTTACCTGAAAGAAAAGTTTTCTTTGTTTTTTTATCCCCCACTGAAAGAAACGTTGTAGTATTTTATATTTAAGAGTTTATTTGGCAATTGGAGTTTCTCATGAAATAGTAAATCACATTATATACAGTATTTTTTCACTTAAAACACCACTCACATTCTCATATTAAGAGCAGCACATTTTAGCAAAGTTTTTGATACTGTCTCACAATATTGCTCTAAAAATAATGACCAGCATGCAGCTAGACATGTGCACAATGCAATGAGTGGACAACTGATTGTTCAATTCTCAAA
The DNA here is from genome assembly GCA_013396735.1 of Grallaria varia. Taxonomy (NCBI): domain Eukaryota; kingdom Metazoa; phylum Chordata; class Aves; order Passeriformes; family Formicariidae; genus Grallaria; species Grallaria varia. The sequence continues at coordinate 5,542 of VWZG01005388.1, read as the reverse complement.
GAACTACAGTCAGTGTGTCAACATCTGGCAGGTGTCCAGTCACTAGTGGTATTGCCCAGGGTTCAGTCTGAGAGCTGGTTCTCTTCAATGTTTTATCAGTGACCCGGACAGAGAAGTTGAGTGTATAGGAAGCAAGTGTTCTGATGATACTAAAGTAGGAGGAACCATTTATTCCCTAGAGGGTAGAGTGTCTTTACAGATAGCTCTTGATAAATTGGAACACTGGGAAATCACCAACTGTATGAAATTTAACAAAGACAAATGCTGGTTTCTGTACCTGAAACAGTGAAATCTGGTGGATGCATGTACAGACCGGGCAACACGAGGGTTCCCTTTCACCTGCTGAAAGGGCTTTGGGGGGTTTGATTGATGGTAAATTCAATACAATTCAGCAACTTGATCTGGCAGCCAAAAGAGCCAACATTTTTGTTGGGTGCTCTAAGCACAGTATAGATAAGGGATCAAAAGAAGTGATTGGCCCATTATGCTCAGCATTTGTGCAGCTGCACCTGTGTGCTGTTTAGGGTTCAATAATATAAGAAGGATATAGAAAAAATAGAATATGTCTAAAAGAAAGCAAGAAAGAACTAAAGGATAAGACTTCTTAGGAATGGCTGAGGATACTTGATTTGTTCAGCTTGGTAAAAAAAAGACTGAAAGGTCATCTTATGCTGTCTACACTTGCATGAGGAGGAGTGGAGAGGCAGGTGCTGGGGCTACTGATGGATGAAAGACTGGACATAGGCCAGCAAAGTGCACTTGCAGTACAGAAAGATGATCATATTCTGGGCTGTATTGAAAGAAGTGTGGGTAGCAGATTCTCCATTTCATGAGACCCCACCTGGAGTGCTGCATCCAGGTCTGGGGCCCCCAACATAAGAAGGACTTGGACCTGTTGTAGTAAGCCCAGAAGACAGCCATGAAGATGATCATGGGGCTAAGCAACTGTCCTATGAAGACAGGCTGAGAGAGCTGGTGGTGTTCGGGCTGGAGTAGGCTCCAGAGCGGCTTTACTGTGGCCTTTCAGTACTCAAAGAGCATTTATGAGAAAGACGAGGTCAGCCTTTTTAGTAGGGACTGTGGCAAAAGTGCAAAGAGTAATGGTATTATAGTGAAAGAAGGTAGATTTAGACTCTATATAATGAAGGAATTTTTTTTATTAAGAGGGTGTTGAAACACTGGAACAGGTTGCCTAGAGAGGTGGGAGATACCCCATTCCTGGAAACATTCAAGATCAGATTGGATAGGCTCTGAATAGTCTGATCTAGTTGAAGAGGTCCCTGCTCATTGCAGGGAGGTTGGATTAGATGACCTCTAAAGGTCCCTTCCAACCCTAACCATTCTATGATTTTATGATGACTTCTCTCTGGTGTCTGCTGATATAAGGGAATGGATTAAAGTTATGCCAAGGGAAGTTCAGGTTAGGTATTAGGAAAAAGTTCTTCATTAAGAGAGTGGTTAAGCACTGGAACAAAAGGTCATAGCCCCAGGCTTGTTGTTGTTCAGTAAGTGGATGGACAATGCTCTTAGGCATATGGTTTAATGTCTTGGTTGCCCTGTGTGGAGTCAAGAGTTGAATTTGATGATCCTTGAGGGTCTCTTCCAGCTCCAGATATCCTGTGGTTCTATGATTCTAATTTGCTTGGAAATCAAGAATCCACTGCATATGGATCTTCTTTTTTCAATCATTAATATATATATATCATCAATAAATATAATTCAGATTTACAAAAATCTCTGAAATAATTTGCAGCCCCATTTATCCTTCTGCTGACACTCATCCATCTTTGGGTGTTTTGCAGAGAGATCAGAGTTGCCAGATTCTTCTTTATTTCTTAAAAGGATTGATTTTCTGAAATATTGAATAGCTGCTTTTAGAATATGTACCTTATCGTCTGAAGAGTGTCATGCTGGTAGCCAAAAATATTAACTCCTCTTTTTAATGTCAAAGAGCAACTTTTTTCTGTTGCACTGAAAGTCATGACTATTTGGCAACAAACAAAATAGGAAAGGTTAAAAATCATAAAATCTTTATTTCTTTTAGGATTTTTAAAAAAATAATAAGTACTACTTTTCTTATGTATTTAATTTTATAAGATGAAAATTTTATTTTAAAATGATACATGGCAAAACTAGAATAGTATTTTTCCGCCAAAAATACGTTATGAACATTTTTCTCATCAGCCTTCAACAGGTCTTTCATTTCACACCAAATAATGTCAGGTAGATTTAAAGAAATTAATTTTTCACGGGTGTTAGAAGGGCATAACAAGGACATTTATTCTTCTGGCTGTTATACGGTTGCATAAAATCGAGTCTTTGCTCAACTTCTGTTTTTATAGTTAGAGTGAACATAAAGAAGGGGAAAAAAAGGCTTAAATACAGAGTTCTGCCCTTTGCACTGTGTGCAGTCTGCTGACCTGTGTTGACTCCTGGTGTGTATTATGCAGCTACAGTGCCATCCTGCTTTATGTTTTGGTCTCATAGTCTCCTTGATGGGCTTGGGAAACAGAGAGTCACCCATTTAATTCATTCTGCACCTTGCACCATCTGTTCTAATCTATGTACCTCTACAGACCTCAGCCATGGGGAAATCTTTATATTCACTTCAGAGTAACAGGTTGTGGTCCTTGGTCAAAAATGCCAGTGGCATTAGGCAGTTCGAAACTAATATATTGTGGAAGAATGTGTCTAGCATTTTTTTAAATAGGCATTATTTTTCAAATAGGAAGTAAAAGACAACAATAAAGAGAAAAAAAATTCTCATAAAACCCTGCTGCTGACTTTACACAAACATGTGCTGACTTTACACTAACATAAACATTAATATTAAAATATTAATGTGGGATTAGCGGATACAAATAATAGGTCATGTTGAAAAAAGATCAAAGAGATTCCAGGATATATCTATTGAATTGTTTGACTTAATAGCTATGGTAGCAATTTAAAAGCCTTAACTGTGAAGTACAGACATATGTGGAATGTTTTTTTTTATCTTAGGCATGATAATGACTCCTGCAAAAATCCTTGTAAAATAAATGAGTACTTTTTAAGATTTCTCAATATATTTCTCATGATACAAAAATAAAATAGCAATGTATTTGAAATTAAACCATATATTTTAATTTTAAATGTAGTGTTTTCTGAGTAAGAAAAGAAATTATGCCAATTTTTTACTCTTTCAAAAAGCTCGATGAACTAGGGCATTGTGACTCATTCCACACGCATTTCAATAATAAGAGAAATACAAATGCCTCAGAGTTCCAAGGGAGTAATTTCTTTGTTCTGCTAAACTAACAATGTCAAGATGCTGAAAGCTGTATGGGTAAAAGAGAGATAATCAAAAAATATTCTTCTTTTATGAGTTGCATTAAAGCCTTTTGTGTAGGTGAATGTCTACATAATTTTTAAAACATTTATTGCCAATAATTACCCCAAACCTGCTCCATTACTCACACTTTTCGGAAATCAGTCCAGCAGCTGTTTATTTTCACAAATTTTCCCTATTTTTCAGTCTCAGCAAGAGAAATCAAAGACTGCACTAAACATTTCTCCCTGTCGCTCAGAGGAGGAACACATGGAGAAGAAAAGCCTAGATACTGAACTACATCGGCAATCAGTTTTATATTTCTGCCTCGGCACCCTGGCATGAACGTGTGTTCACTGATCTGGTTCTGCAATTTTGTTTCTCCTTCGCCTGCCCACGGTACCACCAGCTGGAACTAACACAGCCAGCTGCTGTGTGCAACTCTGCTTTTGAATACGTGATGCACTAAGAAAATACACAAAGTGACACTCTAAACTTTTAGGTCTATATAACTCAGAATGTGAAAACTCAGCCATATTGATACAGTCACCTATTATAACATTTAAGCTTTGCTGCCCCTCATCCGTCGCTGAACAGTCTATTTCCACAGCCATTCAAAAGGTTGAGAGACGGGATAGATTCAACAGTTTAAAATACTTTTTAAGATCTATGAATTCTATTGAAACTGCCATGCTGCCTAACTGCTATAAACTATCACGGAGTGTTCTACAGACATTCCAGTGGTAACCCAGCAAGACCTAACCAGTAACATTGTCTATAAACTATTAACACCCTTGCATTCTCCTGTCTGAAACGTCAGTTAAACCCCCACACAATATTTCTGTATTTAAAACCACATTAAGGAATAAGCTTACATCTGGCAAATGTAGAATTAAGCCTCATGGATGAGTCTATTTTAGCCTGTAAATATAGATATATGAAATATTTTCACAGGATTGTACACTGCATTTTGTGTAAGACCATATTTCAGAAGGAAATAATAAATGGGGGAGGTAATAAGCTGGTAAAATTTCAAGTTGGTCACCTAATTTTCTTCATTACATGAGCTACTTTTCATTATATCCTGAGATTTTCCTGAGACCTTTTCCACAGTATACGCCTTTCAATATTGACAGGTCATTCTCTATTTCTGTCTATGTAGGCTTGATCCAAAAGTACAGCAAATCCCAAGCATCATTCAGGAAAAGTGACTACAAAAGGGCTTGTTCTGCATCTTATCTCATGTACAACACCAAATTCAGTATGCTCTTGTCTCCTGATTATTCTACTCTTACAACTTCATCCCAAGTGCTTGATGTCTTCTTTACTGTTACTATTCTTTTTTGTCAGTCACTGTCCAATTTTATATCTCTAATTTTTTTTCTTTTCTTCTGACTTTTTACAGTTCCTTGTCCATTACCCTTATAGCAGCCCCATGACCTTATTCTGGTGCTTTTCACTAAGGCTTGTGTTTAGAGAACAAGGGTGTCAGCAACCTTCTTGCATTTTTTTTGCTCCTGGAAGTTGTGGAGATTCATAGATCAGAGAAGCCCTAATCAGCTCTCCTTGTCCTCAGACAGGAAACTGAAGGAAAAAGTGGTGATATTAACCTCTCAGAGACATAGGGTATAACTTATTTGCGGTAAACAAAATCTTATAAAAATGTAACTGCCAAGCTGCTGATTTTGTGGTAATTTTGCAGGACAAATTGCATCTCTGAATGGATTCCATTGCAAGGCTATCTGAGTCTGCAGCTCAAATGTGGAGGTGCTGGCACTTCTCTCTCTTTATTTTTTTAATGTGAGTAAAACATATTTTGCTTGTGATTTGTTGAGAAATAGCCAAGTTGTTTAAGCCAAAAACCTGCTTTAATCTACTTTCAAGATCATTAAAAATGTGTCCTCAGGCAAACACATGGCATAGAAAAAGTCTGCCTTGAGGAATTAAAATTTAGTAGCTATAAGGAATGGAAAGGAGGAATAATGGTGTATCTGAAGGTAACTATAACTATTTCTACCTAGGATATTACAGAACTCTTTCAGTGGGACAAAGTTAGCACTGATACAAAAGACCTGATTGCACTTTCTGTTGCCTGTAGTGACTTCATGTCTCTCTCCTGTGTGTGCACTCTGTGAGCTCAGTCAGACCTGGGAACTACATTAAACCCACTGCCCTCTGTGAAGTTTGCCTGTGAAAGCCCTGTCTAATGCCGGTTACACACCAAATCAGTGATTA
>VWZG01005387.1:129096-206478 GCA_013396735.1 Grallaria varia | reverse complement strand
TCTCCTGCTAATATCCCTCACCCATGTCCCAGCTATGTCCCTCACAGTCCTGATCACTCAGTCTGAACATCTAAATGGACCCCACCTCCCTCCCACCCATGCTTCCCTTCAGTGGAAAACAGGTACAAGGTGGATGGAGTGCATACAAAGCCTGCGCCAACATGCTGCATGAACAAGTAGAATGAAGCTCACCTAAAGCGCTCCTCTGTGCTGCAAGAAGAAACTTTACCTGAACTACCTGCACAGTTTAAATTTTTATTTCAAAAAACTACTATGAGGCTTTGGTAGCTCCCTCATACCCCAGCAGAATCTTTAGGCTATGTCTTTCTTTTTGAAGTCACCAAATAATTCTAAATTGAGCACATTCAATTACCTAAAGATGAACAAAAATTCTACTCTGCACACATACTAGAAATAAAAAGCTGGTTTACTCTGTTCCCAAATGGAGAACTCAGTCAGCTTAAGCAGGAAAGAAAGGGGTGAGAAAACAAAAAGAAAACCGTGCCTGATTTGGGAAATTTCATTAACTTCAGCTGTGCAATAGTAATTAATGAGAAGGGAAAGCTCATCAGCAGCCAAAAAAAGAGTGGGCAGGATGATGAAGTCTAAAAAACAGCTAGCAAAAATCTAGCAAAAGTCTAGCTGTTCTTTTCCACCTACCAATTAAAGATTTTCCTGTGTAACCACCAATGAACATGTAAGATTGGTGGTCAATCAACAAACTTTCTTCCCCTCCCCACTACTAAAATGGGCTCTTAAAGCATGAGATTTACTTTTTTAGTCAATTAAAAAATCTCAGTCTTAATTTTCTGTACAGAACAGTCTGCATTATGCCATTATTCTTGCTCTTGGCCCAAAGGAAACATTGAGAAGCATACAATTATCTCAGTTTGGTTATTTATTCTTGCAATTTAACCCATTTTTATATTGCTTAAATTGGCATTTCTGCTGCTTGAAAACAAGCTAGGCTTTGACTGGATATCTCAGCTCCACTGGCCCCGCTTTTCAGGTCATGATGAACTGCATAATAATTGTTCCAGAGGTTTTCTTACAAACTTTTTTTCCCCTGCTTCTCCCAAGTAACTGTAAAGATAAGGTTATCTTAAGAACAAACACTGAGGAAATTTGAGGTCTGCAGTTGTGAAAATGGCATAGGGAAAGGGGAAGGAAGGACCTGGGGTAACTCATGCAAATTTCTCAACTTTCTTCAATTGGACTGAAAAAAACATCACAGCTGCCAGTAACTCGGCAACCTCACTTAGTTTATTAAGAGTTCTGCAGATCTGATGTGGAACATCACATTGTCATTGTTGGCTGCTTCCAATAAAGTGCTAATCACTGGACAAGACTCAGTCAGTAGCTGACACAGCAAGATCTTGTTATATTACAAATTACCCAGTAATTTTGCCATAGAAAGTGAACAGCCCAGCAAAAGAGTGAAACAAGTATCCTTGCTACTCATTGCTCTGCAGTAGATCTCTCTGATTTTGAGGAAATTCTACTCTACATCTGAAAACACTGTCTCCAGTTCAAACACTCATAAAATTCCCATAAAACTCACTTTAAGCACATGATGATTCTTTACTGAAAAGCAATTTCAGTAAGAAAACTCTGAATTTTTAAATCCGTTAAAAGATGATTTTTTGTTCTTTTTACTTATCAAAGCATGAAAATCAATGAAGTATCTTTTATGCCATAGTTACCTGACACATTAATGCAGTATTGGGAACAAAAGTTTCTTAAATCAATGCTACAAATTTTCAGCAATATTTGAAAATGCAGCAGAAATCATGCTAGACATTCAGCTTGCTGAAGGCTAAAGATCAGTTAGTCACGACAGGAAGACTTACACCGCTGTAGGAGCAGATTAGTCAGTTCTGTGAAGCAAAGATCAGAACATGAGAATTGAATGTGAACATTTTAAATTTTTAGGAGGCATATTCTTGTTCAAGGAGCTAAGAAATTTATACTCAGAAGATAAAATCAAAGTCACTAGGAACTTAAGACCTGTAAAGTGATCTGAAGTTTTCCCAAGATACAACTTTTTACCCATTTAAGACCTGTAATTTTTTCCATCTTTATTGATTCTTCTACAGGACAGCTAAAACACTGCTTCAATTAACTTAACCTAAAAGAAGTCTCAAAATAGTGGCAGAACTGCCAACTTCTCCTCTCGTATTTTTAATTCATTAATTCCCAAGCCTGGAATACCTAGACTGGAGATAAACCCTGCCTGCAGTAAAGGTGACCAGTGACTTTACATATGAAGTGTTCAAAGAATTCTCATATTCTGTTTCCTCCTCCAGGAAGGTGAAAACTGGGAAAAAAGAATCTACTGCTTGATGTGGTTGCTGAAAACATGACACTATAGTCAAGATTTTTGCACTCTCCTGCTGATTTAACATGCAATATTTAAAATATCCTATATGCAGTCTCTACCTGGATGTGAAGTGTATCATTAGTACTGAAATGCCAATGTTTATCAGCTCCCTAAAGCAGAATCACACCACAAAAGCAGCAATGTATTATTCCATTAATAAAAATAAACCCTTTTGGTTCTCTATTTCACCAGCACTTTCAACAGAAACAAGTATTTGATGCAGGTCTCTTAACTTTGGATTTAAGAAAGCAACTGCAATTTGAAAATATGTAAAGTTTACAGGCTGTGTCTAAAAGCAGTTTATTTTGAATGAATGATCTTTAAAAGGCCTGCAAATCCCAAGATTGAAAAATCCCTTAAATTAAAAAGATAACACACAGATGAGTTCCATTTGAGCAATCAGTGCTGACACATTAATAATGAAATAAAATATGCTGCACTATCTCAAACATTTTGCAGCTGCTACAACAGCACTATTACCTGATACAGATATATTTACCAAATTTCAGATTTTGTAGTACAAGCATTTAAAATAAAAATACTTCTTTTTTTTTTTTTTTTTCCTTAATCATTAACTGGTAATCTAATGACTTTTCAAATGTAAATGTAGTCAGTGGTATTTGAATTGGTTTTTATATAAGTATCAGGATAATTCCTCAGCTGTAACTATGCTCTGTTGTCTTTTCTCCTCTCCTAACCAGCCCTGTAATAAGGTTCAGGCACCCCTGCAAAGGGAAACCCTCTCTCTCCCAGACTAAAAGTGGACCCACGGGCTCAAGAAAGTTAAGATTTCCAAAACACAGCAATGTTTCTAGGCTTTATGACTATAGAATATTGTTATAGGGACCAGAACGAAACATTTATCTTGGTTGGGCGCTCTTGTATAACTTGAATAATCAACAATTTTAATGGTTTTACAGTCACAAATAACCTTGCTTTAACCTCTTGCCATATGAATAAGGATATCCTTTTCCACTACCTCAGTGAACCCATAGAAATTACCATAACAAAATTGGCTTCTGCACTAACTTGTTCCAAAACTGCTTTCTAATTTCAGAAAAATGATATCTGTATTGGGGAGGTGCTTCCCCCCTAAGCATGTATGTATTTTTGTATCTTGCTTTGTTATGCAAAATGAAAAAAACTCTACTTGAAAACTAAATTAGAAATACATCTGCAATCATAGTCTATGAATACACAATATTTTTCATAACTGTAACACTGCACTGTTGGGGAATAAACTGACAGATGGAGAATCCAATACATTCTGCAGACCAGAATATACTAATGGATTCATATCATCTGAGAGAGGACATCTGTAGTAAAATAAATTATTCTATTTAATGCTTAAATTACCCATTTCATTTTTGTTTAATATTAACTTTATACAGTAGTGTACTTGCAATCTTAATTGTACCCACATTGCTAAGGCTGCTCATTATGCTTTAGCAAAAGCTGTATAAAGAAGCACCTTAAGTGGTTAGCCTGTCATGTTTTGTGACATGATCTAGTTGCATATTTTCCAGTTATCTGGAGTTAAATTCTGTAAATTATACATTTATGTTTAAAATGGACTCATTTAAGAAAGACAGTATTAGATGATAATTACAGGACACAATAAAATTGAAAATTTTCTCTGCAAGAATAGTAACGGCACAAGTTAAAAATGTTAATAAAGTTTTTGGTCTGAGCTTAAACCTTTACAAAGCTTAACTTTTAATTTCCCTCTTACCCCAAATGCATTCCTCTTCATATGGTCAACCAATCTTTGTATGCAAGCAAGAGCACAAGTAAATGATTCATGTGGATTCACCAGATTACTCTTGATAGACACATACACACACATTACTTTTTTCTCCCAAATCTCTGTACATGTCTAATACTATGTGCAATTTTTAAATAACTGGAGAAAACAAACTCTTCTTACCTTTTCAACTGTTAACTGTTTTGATGGTTTTTCTGATTCTCTCTCTCTCTTTTTCTCTTCTTTCTTTTTATCTTTTTCCTTCTGCAAAAAGAAAAAGCATTTTGATTGTACCCAATTTGCAAACATATTGAATGTCTACAGCCACACAGAATACACAGAGGTATCTTCTGTTCCACCACTTTAAATCAGAGCTTATGCTCTGCTTCCAGAAGTGAAGCTGATTTTGCTCAGATAGTACTACTGAAAATACTGTAACTTTGAGAATTCAAGAAATTCACTATTTCACTTGCTCCTCTGCATTTCTGCTTGTAAGCAGAAGGAAAAAAAATGAGCCAGTGTTGCTTGTCCTAAGCTAAGCAGAGCTGAAGAGAAAACCCATTTACAACTACTTCCATTAACTCTGAAAACCTCTGTCAAGAGGGTGGATATCAGTCATCTTGACCAAAGAATTACAGTAAGGTAAGTTGCATGCAGCTTTCTGTAGAAAGTTACTAATTTTAAGAAGCTAATCTAGTAGTCTTAAAAAGCACTCCTGAATGTAAATAGTTGCCTTAGGCCCTCTGACAGATCAGCTGAGTCGTAAAACATTAAATTGTACCAGAAAGTGAAAATATAAAAGATGCATTTACTTTGAATGCATCATAATGACATTACTGAAGTTTTTTCACTTTGGTTTAGAATGAATAAATGGGCCAATATTACAGACCCTGTCTGACTGAAGCAAAGCATAAAATATTCACTGAGGAATAACACACAGAAGACACGGACTTTTTAGGCCAGTAATTGCTTTGATAAAGTGTTAGTAGTTTAGACTAGTAATCTGTCTGCATTTACCTTGTACAACAGTGTAGTACTAGTGAGTATATCTGAACATTAAAATGGATGACACAAGGGTTTACCATCTGTAATGAAGACAATGAAACAGTAGTTCCTAAATGTTCTTTCAGTCATCAGACTTGTATGCCTTTGTTCAAAGCCTTGAAACAGCTTTGTTTCACAAAACACTACTGTTTACCAAGTTTCCCAACATTATGAAGAAGGTTGAGAGGTAACTATCTATGCAGTTCCAGTATTAAAATAACTTTTTTAACATCCAATACATATGATTCTTAAATCTTTATAACACGGCATTTACTTAATATAGTTCTAACACTAAGATGAAGGGCAACCGGGGACAGAGAGACCCAAGTAACATTTTTCTCAACTTCCAATAATAAATTCTCAAAACTTTGACCAAATTTACTGGAAGGATTGATGTTACTCAAGTCCTACTAAACCTTGTGAATTGTTTCAACATGCATTAACCTGAACACTCAGTTACTGAAAAATGAGACTATCAGACCAAACACCTGTCTACAAGCAAGAGAAAGCAATGACCACAGTCATGAAACTGCAGTGGAGGAATTTGGAATGCCTGTTTTGACGAAAAGAAACAGAGACCAATTTAGATTTTAGTTAACACCAGGAACACAAAAATGAACTAGAGGCCTTGCCAAAACTGTATCTTACCTCTGGCAATGCAAGGTGTTCAAGAGAACAGGACAAGTACAGAGCAGTGCTTTATTTTGAGGTCACATAATAACCTGAGACTTGTCAGCTTATTGAACTAGGATCACAAATTCACAGCCATCCCTCTCAGTGAGGCTTAGCCTTTCTTCCATTACTTTCACTGATCCTAGTACCAACCTGCATTCTGTTATACATACAAATACACTGTCAGAGCCATTAACTTTTCCAAAAGCCCTTCATTTTCTGGCCCCACTTCCCACTCCAACCTTCACAAAAGGAGTAATTTAAATAAACTTAAATCTCTTCTCCTGTAGAAACTTTTCTACATTTTAGACAACTGTATAAGTGAGACCAGCAGGTCAAGGGAGGTGATTCTACCCCTTCTACTCTGCTCTCTTAAGACCCTTCCTCTGGTATCCAGCTCTGGTGTCCCCAACAATCCGAAGAACATGGATCTGCTGAAGCAACTCCAGAGACATGCCACAAATATTATCAGGGGCCAGAACACCTCTCCTCATCTTTATATTGGTCTCAAATGCTAAGCAGAAATTATTCTGTTTTTTTCCAAGTCTCATTTCTAACAGCATGGCATACTAGTTACACAGAAGAACTTTCAAAAGTGAATGTATCAATAGAGGTGGGTAGGAAAGTGAAGGCAAGTTTCATTCCAAGTGGCTGCTCCTGGTACAGCTTAAAAACACATGTCAAATTCAATGAGGCTTGTGGACCAGTTCATGACATTATCATTTAAATTTTAATTAATGTTTAAATATAACTAAACTAAAATAATTTATAACGTCTGTCCCTATTTTCTGTATTTAGAAGGAAAAAAACTTGATTCGTGTTCAGAACATAAATTATTTAATATACTGTATACAATCTCAACTTAGAGTGAAGTATCCAAATGAGCTAAAACTGAGCATCCACAGTCTAAAAATATATTTCATTTTTGTTGCAAATTGTGACAGTTACTGAAAATTGATACAAATGATGCCTCATCTACTAATTGTTTGTGTGTTAAGTTTTTAGGATCTTCTAAACAGTAAATGTAATGTCAGCACATATACATATCCCAGCTAGAAGGGATATTAAAATGACTATGAGTCAAATTAATTCTACATTTGTCTCCAAGGAGAATGAACTACACGGCTGGAACAATACTGATATATTAGATTCTGAACCTAGCAAGTGATACAAAAAAAAGATATTAAAAATTATTCCTGAGGAGACAGCTAATGACCACTCATGCCTGTTAGCTGGGAATGGTTTTTCCACAGTTTTGTGACACTAAACCAGAGAAGAACCAGAATTCTGACATAAAAACATCATGAGGTAACAATCACACATGTGCTTTGTCCTGCTGTATCAGCTCTTTTCATTTAGCTAGTCCAAGAAAAAAGGAGAGAAGTATTTTAAATGTGTGAAGTATTACCAGCAATTCAAATTCTCCAGTTACCTCAGTGAAGTTATTCTATAGAAATGTAAACATTTGTGCAAAGCAGTAACCCGATAAGAGTTACACCCAAAATCAATATACCTCTGCTTTGCTCTTCTCAGCAGCAACTTGCAGAGAAGGAGAGGATGCCAAAGGCTGAGCAGCATCAGAAGATGATATCTGTACAAAATACAGGAAAGAAACGAGAAAGAAAATAAGCAAGAACAGCTGGGAAGAGAGGGAGGAAAGGCAGCTAAGAGACATGATTTTCATTCCTTTTTTTTTTTCCCCAATAATTTTGGTGGTGGTGGTTACATAACATAGGAGAAACATTATGAGGAGACAAAGTATTTAATTTTTTTTTTTCAGAGCACAATTTTTAAAGGAAATCTTTCAGGTAGGAAAGTGTGACTTATAATGAGAGTCACTGGAACAAAATATAAGAAAATGAATCTGGGTAAGATCATATCACAGGCCTACGAAAAATAATTAGGTTTCATCCATTGTTCAATTTTTATCCAGTGTAACTACTGAAATATTAATGTCCTGAAGCATGAAGGCACACTGTCCCAGAGGAGGGGGAGAGAAGAGAGTGCCTTTGTTCTTGTTCACTGTAACCGAATACTTTTATTAAGAGGAATGCAAAAGAACTCTGAAAGTTATACATTAATTAAAGTTAATTAATTCTTCTCTAAGAGCTCTCCAAGTACTTAAAGAGCTTAGCATTAATATAAAGCTGCATCTTAGCAGTGGGTTGACCAACCTCCCAGACAAGTCACAATTCTTTTCTAGGAATCAGTATGTAAAATTGGTGTTAACCCCATGGCTCTTCCAGACTTATCCAAAAGCTGTAAGTTATATATGCAACAGATATAGTTTGCTCAATAAAATAAGATTTCTCTAAATGCATTTTCATACATCTTCCTATCCTATTTCTCTATGCATAGTTGATCACTTTAATGGAAACATTATCTTTCTATTGCCTTTTTATAAAAATGCAACTGAAATACATTTTCCGAACATGTAGAAGATCTTCAGAGCTATAAAGCTGACACTTCTACACTGCCTTGTATCACCTCTACTATATAGAAGGAAAAATTAGAAATAAATGAAGCTGTAACACAGCAGGTCATTATGTTGGACCAAAATAACCAGTTTAGGTGACATGTTTTTACTTAGCTTAAAAAATGTAGTTTGCACTAAAAGGAAACGGAAAGCCAATAAAAAACCCCATCCCACCTAATGTCTAAATACCCTGCATTTCTTATAGAAAATCCTACCAGTACCTTTTCTTATACAGCTGGAATATTCATAGAATATATATATTTACCATTTTTACAAACTTAGAAACTATGCCTTTGCTAGAAGGTGGTGCAGAGCTTCAGGAAAGAAATGTATAAGGTTTAATTTTAAAACCAAATTTTACCTGCAGGAATATGAAACAGAACCCCATTTTCCAAATTTACTGTTTTAAAATCCTCAGGTTATTAGCAGCATTATGGATACATCTGCTGCAATGAAGCGGTTTCTCAAACAGTAGCATTCTGTTGCTATAGGAACATTGGGATCTTGTTTACTTGGACTGCATCACATTGTAACCAAATAATGTCAGAAAAATTATTAGCTAACTATATAACATATTGAACAATGGGCACTAACATCATGCTACTTACTAAAATTTCAATTAACTGCAAATGTGTGAAATTCTGATAATGAAACATCCTAGGTATGTTTTCAAGTTGCTAAAGCGGGAATTTTGGTTTGGTTTTTTTTTTTTTTTCATTCTTTTGTAAGCTTCAGATTTTAGGAGAATTTAAGCTTGATAGCTCTCACAGGTGAACAGCAGGTTAACAGCTGCTCACCACACAGAACCAGGTAAGCAGAATTTCATATGGGGGTTAAGGGGAAAATCAATACTACAAATGTTTGCATCAATTTCCATTCTCTCATAACAGTTCTTCTCAATCTGCATATCATCTTCATAAACTAAGGGATTATCTAACCTAGGAGAAGGTAATCCTATGAAGGCCTGAAAGCAATTATTATAGTTTTACCAATCAAGTAATAGAATCATAGAACCAATGAAGAGGTGTCAAGCAGGAGACAGAGTGAAAAGCAGTCGCTATCTAGCATGGGATATGTAACAGGATGTACAAGCTGAGAGATGCCCAAGTGGAATGTTTAAAGACAACCAGAAGCACTACAACCACTTCAGGCAAAAAAGAGCACTTGAAAGCACACTTCACATATGCAAATATTCAACTAAGCTACAGTACAAAAGGCATAGACTGTAGCTAATCTTTAAGACACATTACAATGTATAAAGAACTGATTAAGTTTATATAAAGAAAGCAACAGCGCGAGGTCAGGCTGCTGAACAGCTTTAATCACCACTGCATCATGTTAAATTTGTTATCTACCATGCTGTGCCAGATAAGGAAAGCTGAATGAAAAAAATCCAATCAAACTGAGTGGCTGGACAAAGCTAAACATGTGAATTGCCTATCTAGGATTTTGTAAAGACTTTGACACCATTTTCCAGAGCATTCTCTGATACAAACTGGCTGCTCATTGCTTGGACAAGTGCACTGTTCGCTGGGTACAAACTGGCTGGATGGCAAGGCAGAAGAGTGCTACATCCAGCTGGCAGCTGGTCACTAGTGGGGTTCCCCAGGGCTCAGTACTGGAGCCAGTCCTGTTTAACATCTTTAACCATGATCTGAATGAGATTGAGCGCAGCCTCAGTCAGGCTGCACATGACACCAGACTGGGTGGGAGTGTTGAACTGCTGGAGGGCAGGAAGGCTCTGCAGAGAGATCCGGACTGGCTGAATGGATGGGCAGAGGCCAATTGTATCACTCAACAAGGTGACGTGCCAGGTCCTGCACTTAGGTCTCTTGGGAAAGAGCAGCTGGAAATCTGCCTGGGGAAAAAAGTATCTGGGGTGCTGGCTGACAGCCATCTGAATTTCTACATCAAAATACACAAAGCAATTTCCAACCATACTCCAGAATTCAAGTAAAAAAACACACACACTGATCTACTCTGATAACACATTTGCACTATGCTCTGGAAAGCTGTCAACAAAGACATCCTTGGTTATTGGCACTTTAAAGTACCAGACAAACCAATGGTGATCCCTGTAACCAATCATACATACTTCTAGAAAAAGAATAATGCTTATGTGCTTGCGTGCATTATGAATGTACTGCAGACTGACAACTAGCAACTGAATACATAATTTTAATTTTTAACTTGAGTAGTTGGGTCTTTTGATTAGAAAGTTAATTCAGAATTGCCTAAACTGGAGAATTAAGGCAAGGAACTGTTTCTTAAGTTTCCACATTTCTTGTATGTCCACAACATTTCAAACACGCTTCAGACCAGAACACTTGCAGACATTTAATTTTTAGCAATTCTTGAATCTCTTTCCATTGTTTGTGTCTTGGGAGTCCTTTCTAGAAAGACAACAGAACAAAAATAACCACTTCGCATAATAAAGCTCAATACTGTCTTTAAAGCATCTGGTACCTTCAGTGCTGACCAAGAAATTACATACACATGCAATAGTACTGTAAGATATCATTTTTACCGACGTCCTGTGAGAGACTCTTTGGTGCACAAAAAATGTAAGATCAGAAAAGAAGGAATCTGCAGATTTACAGTATTAGTCCAGTCCCACCCCTCTTATATGCCACCTGTCCCCATTTTCTCCATAAAAAACTTCTATACTATTTATTTTTTACTTAGTACTGTATGCAAATACATGCTGAGTTAACAGTTCCTGCAAAGGCAACAATATGAACAGTAGTTGGTTCAGTATCTTGATGTAGTCTGTGCATCAGACTACTATTTCAAGCGAGGAAACTATATGAAAAAAAACCTTAAAACACACATTAAATGAAGTTGTCAGAATAGAACAATCTCAGAATTATTTTACTTCAGTTTGTACTAACATATTTCTGATTATATGTAAGAGTGATACAAACACTATTGGTCATTAAGGTGTATGTACTAAAGAAAGTTTTCACTTATTTGTAATTTTTCCAAAATCTTGCTCTTGATGTAAAGCATGTAATTATTTAGCCTTTTATTGAAAAGGATTAAAGGTAAAGCTTTAGAAACCTATACTAAGCTTCCATTTAAACATGAAATGTAGGGTGCTATCATGCAGAAGATTCAAGAGATGAAAAAATTAGTGCATTATCAAACCATTCAGGAAGTTTGCAGCTAAACCAAATACAAAGGTGCCCTCAAGTGGCCAGTTTATACACCTACAATATGCAGGGAAATAACCTAAATGAAGTGGACTACTCTGCTTTCATTTGGCAGGTTTTAACTTCAGCTGCTACTCATGCTTCTCTTATTTCAGCAGATTTCTGACTTTATTACATCTCCAATGAATGCTGACAACACTAAAATCAGCAATTTATCTTAAAGCAGTAGCAATTCTAGACTGCTATTAGATGCATATAAACACAATCAATTGCTTGACATTTTTTAAAGAGGCCTATTCTTAAATACTGAAATGAGTATAAGAATACTAATGTACTAGTAAAAACACTTACCTATGAACTTTTGGAAGTTCTTTAGGTTACCTGGCATGGCGTTTTTAGAAGTTACTAAAATGTCTCCCTGTGCTGATTTTGGTTGGGGTAGAATTAATTTTCTTCACAGGAGCTAGTACGGGGCTATGTCTTAGATTTGTGCTGAATGCAGGGTTGACAATAAGGAGATGTTTTTGTTATTACTGAGCAGGGCTTACACAGTCAAGGCTTTTTCTGCTTTTCGTACTGCCACTCTGGCAAGGAAGTAGGGGCTGCATGGGAGGTTGGGAGGAGACACAGCCAGTGACCCAAACTGACCAAAGGGATATTCCATATGATATGACATCATGCTCAGTATATAAAGTGGGGTGGCGGGGACATTTGGAGTGATGGTCTTCCCAAGTCATTGTTACTCATGATTGGACCCCGCTCTCCTGGAAGTGGCAAAACAATTGCCTGCCCTTGGGAAGCAGTGAATCAATTCCTCGTTTTGTTTTGCTTGTGCGTGTGGCTTTTGCTTTCTCCATTAAACTCTCTTTATCTCAACCCGTGAGTTTTCTGGCTTTTACCCTTCCAATTCTCTTCCCAATCTCGCTGGTGGGGGAGTGAGCAAGTGGCTGCATGGGGCTTGGTTGCCAGCTGGAGTGAAACTATGACACTCCCCCATGCAGTGCTGTAATGCTGGACACCCCACAAAAAAGGTTCAAAGTCCCATGTTTCACAAAATAGAGCAGTAGCTGGCTTTTCAAAGAAGCCAGAACTGCTCTTCCATCAATACTACAAACACACTCATGACTGCTCGATCCCTTCAGAGTGACCCTACCTTGTCACATGAATAGGGTGAAACTAACACACAAGATAGCTTAGTTCTGAATACATGCAGAACTACAGACATTCATAAAATTTATACCAAGCAGAGACTCAATTATGCACTGTTATGGCAAATACAGATATCTAATAGATTTGAGTACAAAAATATTTTTTCCAATTCTAATCTAGAACAGCTGCACCTACTTTTGCCCACTTTTTTTTTTAGATTATTTATCTTCTCCTTTAGATATCAGTCACCATGGGTTAATTAAAGGCTGACACTGGATAAGCAAAACAGATGCTTTTAATCTCTTACTGAAGTACCTTCCATTTCCCCCATCCAGGCTAACCAATGTTTCTAGTATAACTCCATGCACCAGTACAGGTTCAGTATCAAGTGGCTGGAAAGCAGATTTGCAGAAGAGGACCTGGAGGTCCTGAGGGACAAGCTGGACATAAGCCAGCATCACAGGCTCACAAGAGAGACATGGGCACACTGAAGCAAAGGCACACTATGATGATTAAAGAACTGGAGCACCTTTCAGACAAGGAAAGGCATAGTGAGTTCAAATTCTTTAGCCTGGAGAAGAAAGCTGGAGCATCAGGGAGAGGGCAGGGAGCAAACATTAAGGCAGACAGACTGCTGCCTGCGGTATCCAGGAACAGGACCAAGAGCACTGAACATAAATTGAAACATAGGAAACACCACTGAAACGTAAAAATAAATTGATTTATTTATTTTTTTTTTTTGCTGTGGAGGTGGTTGAATACCAGAACTGGTTGTCCAGGGAGGTCATGGAGTCTCCAGCCCTGGAGATATCAAAACTCAATTCTACATGGGTCTAACCAACCTGTTCTAGTTGACCCTACTTTAAGCAGGGAGAATTGAATGATGTCCAAGGGTCCCTTCCCACCGACACTACTCTGCAATTCTGTAGTTCAACCAATTCAAACAGAATGAACTTCAAAATAATTTATCCGTCTTTCACTATCCCTGCCTTCAAACCATAATTCTTATATGGTATTTCAGTGCTTCCTATTGATGCCTATCTTGACTACCATATTTTAAAAATACTTCAAAGCACTTGATTCACAGATTTTTCACAGACCACTAAAAACCCAGTAGGGTTGCTGCAGTATTGGAACAGGTAGCTGGTAACCCCTCTCCATGGCAATGATGGAATGCTTCTGAATGGTAGCTACTTACTGTTCACATACTCTGTCATACCCTAATTTATCCATCTTAACGTGCCTACATAACATCCATTACTGCAGTAAATGTATTACAGATTTAACTTCCTTTAAGATAACGTTTTAAAAAGTGTGCAATCACAATCTCTTAACGCACATCACTTTCTAGCCAGTTGACTAAGTTCACACTTGTTAAATCATACATGTCTTCAGAAAACATGAAAAATATAGACCCATTATTCTTTTCCTGCAACGAACTTAAGAGTCATATAAAATTTGTGCTCCAGACAAAATTCACATCCTTTCTTAAATACAGAAACTTTGTTTACTATTCTCTAAACACTGTCAGGACTTGATAATATATTCCCACTTCATGTAATGGAATAGATTGTACCAGTTCACAATTTTTGAGACTGAAAATATCTGTAATCTATTTAGTTGTTGACTCACTATCCACCCTGAATAAGGCAATTTCCATATGCCTTTTCCTATATAATTATTTTTATTAAAAGCAGCAGAGATTGATTGTGATGATACCTGCATAATTAACCTTTATCTGCACTCAACATAGTGACCTCACTGCCTCTCCTCTTTACTTGTATGGCATAAGGGTCATTGCTTTAGACAAAACAATATTCATTAGTTTAAGAAAGATTGTCTTTTTACAAATTTTATTTTATATCAAAGAGGAGGTGCTAAGTTTTTTTAAAATTTGGAATATGATTGCTTCACACGTGATTTCCTGAACTTCTGTACAACTTTAGCATAACAAAAAAACACAAAACCAGAAACAAACAAACAAAAAAAAGCCAAACAAAAAACCAGCCCCCAAAAGCATGTCTCCAACAAGGCTCATATTTGCCTCATTTATATTTACTGCATCCATTCTGAAAAAGTCCATCAAGTCATTTATTTAAGCATATGAGTTCAGATTCTTGGGGAAAGGTGTTTCTATAATTGTAATCTGTACTCTTTCTGGAAGTGCTCCAGGAGACAGACAGACGAAAGGAGCTAAGAGTTTAATGAGACCTCAAAGTAAACAAAAGACTTAAAAGTCTTCAGAACTAAGATGGTTAGAGGAGGAACCATTCTGCATGCTTTACCCATTAGTTCTAGGATTATTGTGTAGAAAAAAACCCTTTGATGAATATAAAAGAATTTGCTGGTGTTTGAAAGTGATGATCATGTACAAGTCTGAAGTGGAATGATATTCCCAAACAGTTTCATGTGTGCATTACCTGAAGGGCAGTTTTAACATACAAGATTACCTCACACTACTCGATGTATGGTAACTGACTGTAGTTAACCACAGAAGCAATTAAAGCTCTCACTTGCGTTTCACAAGTTTTGAAGGATAAATGCAGTCAAACAGCACAATTTATTGCACAGCTGCTCTTGTTACTGTATCTTAGATGCACCATTTATAAAAATGCCCTAATAATTTCACACTATGTGAAGATTGTTTTATTGGATTCTACGCTATACTTTACATCATTCATAGCTTATGTATGCCTAAACATTGAGAACTGGGTTTGGCAGAAAATGGAATATACTTTGATAATAAGGAAACATATTCCTAAATATGATAAACACCACATGGATGTCTTCACAACTTTGGTCATAATATCACAACACTACAATGGTATTTAAGCACTTATAGATCATTTCAAATGTAAGAGTTTTCCAAAGACCTGACATGTGTCTGATGATAGTTCCATAGGGTACAAAAAAACTCCCAGTTTTCCTCCCTGGACAGGGTCATTTTTTTAAACTTTTCTTTACACTGATCAGAATAAAACTTAGAAGCAAACACTTAAAATTCAAAAATTCAAAAAATTGCAATATTCCATTATTTTGTAAGTAAAGTATTTCTACAAATGTAGTTAGATATTTTTCTAAAACTTTTTCTTCTGGACTTACATTATAAACAGCAAACATATACCTAACTGTTAAAAAAAAAATTCCAATTATTAGAAAAAGGGTTTTGTTCCAAGTAAGACCTAAAAAAGTGTATTTAAAAAACCTGAAAGGTTACCTATAAAACTAATCCACATATTCCTTAAAATATCAGATTTATTTTAACTCTATTATCAGTGTTGGCAAAAAATAATGACTGCATCATTTCCATTAATACTTTTTTCCCAAGCTTCTCCTCCAGCTACACTGCTTATTCTGTATTGGAGGTCCTGCTTTTCATCTCACCCAAGGTACAGGTGAAAGTGTATCGTGAAAAGGCGGGACAAGTGTAGTGTGATCACTGACAGATTCCTTGACTATGTCTCATAAACTGAACTAGAGCATCACAGTTTCCCTGCCTGGGGCTACCTTTCCTGCTACATTCCAAAAGAATTTTCTCAAGGCTAAGACCTAAGACTGTGGTTAAGAGTTAGGCCTAACTGACACCAGAATGTTTCCCAGTACCAAACAAAACAAAGCCACAAAAAAGCAACCAAAGATAAACAAACAAAAAAAAACAAACCCCTACACACACCAATGTTCCAGGGGGTCAGCCTTTCAGGTCCTTCTATAAACAAGCCACAAGCCTGCACTGAGTCTGAGCGTGAAAATGAGAGTAACTGTTTACAGATAACCCACTTAAAACAGGCGAGTAAATTATAGCACACGTTTAGTCCTGAGTAGTGATACAGAACGTGCATTTCACATTTTTCCAAAAACGATGGATCAGACAACTCTGAGAGCGATGCATTTTAATAGATTTTAAATATTTTTTTTAAAGTCGAGCCACTTTTAGTCAGCATTATTCTACTGTATATTTGAATTCTGCCTAAATACATTATTCTATTTAAAATGTAACTAGCCAGTAAAACAGATGCTTTTTTTTTTGCCCACAGCTTTATATTTTCAGTGAAACATGAGAAAAATAATTTACTTTTTCATATTTGCATATTTTTCATCTGTATGTTTGATGGCACTGCTGGTCTCTGAACTAGCTAATTTTATTATTGTAGTGTTCAATTGTAACCCCCAAATTTAGTAATCCAATGGTTTTGTCAAAAGACAAAACACCTCACATAATGAGGAATTATAAATAGAAAATTTGTAACAAAAGATACATGAACACTGACAGCCAAAAACCAAATCCTGACATATACTGCTGGGCTCCAACACATGGAATACACAACACAGACGTACAGTTAGACAAACCTGAACAGCCAATGAACTCAGCGAAATTAAGCTAAGAGAAATTCTGTACTGTGTGCTTCAAGATAGTTTGTTCAAAACAACTTTTATGCTACAGCAAGCTTTCACCACAATCAATTTGTAACAGTGGATGAGAACTGGAAAAGCCCCTAAATTTTTAAATACCAAACACCTCAGTGAAATTACCATGTTAAGGAAAGTGATCCTTAGGACATAGCAAGCCTGTTTCTTCACTTCTGTATCACCTGCTTACACCCAGAAGGGATTCATTTTACCAAATTACAACACACATATGCATCTCCAACTTAAACTGGTCCTAATCCAACCAGAAGGTGTTTCTGTTTCAAAGATGAAAACGAAAAGGGTGCTGAAAAGCTCATGTCACCCCAACCACACTAACTTCAATTAAAAACAGGTCACAAGGTGCTCCCTGCAAAAGTAAAGAAATTTAGAAGAGCTTGCCCTGGTGTAGCACTGACCCTCCATCGGAACAGTTCACAGGAACTGTTTTCACTCAATGTTACTCATTAAAGTATTGCACTAGTGAGCGCTTTGATGCTATGAAAATACTTGAGGGGGGGCTGAAGGCTACAAGGAGAAAACTCTCCCCTTCTCCACAGTTTCCCCTCAGTTTCCAGGGAATCTTAGCCACCTTCTGGTAAGATGGGAAGGAGGAAGGTGTCTCAGGTGTCATCAAGACTGCAAAATAAAAGCTTTAGAAACTGTCCCCACTCCCCGCACAGGGGCATAGAAACATGTACCCCAGAGAACTCCTTTTCTCACTCCATTCTTCTCAAGCTTCCCACAGACCTCAGTGCACTGGACACACAAGGTAACTTCCCCTCTTCCTGCCAACAGTATCCAGAGCAGAAAAGCAGAGTATGAGACAGGTAGAATGGAGGCTCAGCTTCACCTTTTCTTCCTCTTCCTTATCAGGCCCAGAGGAAAGATGATCACTGAATACCAGTCTCAGTGCCACACAAGCATGGGAGCAGGGCCAGGGCCAGGGCCAAGGAATGTAACCCAATACAAGTGCCAGACTAGGACTGCAGGTGATACTCTAGTTCAGACAATTTACTGTCACGTACTTTAAGGACCTTACCATAACTGTGATTTCAGACTGCTCACCTCAAACCTGATGTTTGGTGGCACTGAAGAAATGTAGGTGTGACTGTGAATATGGGTGAGTCATCTATTGCTAAAATATTTCATAATCGGATTTTGTTCCTATCCCAGAGGGATTATGCCATTTACATGAATCAATGAAAAGAAAAGCTCAAGTAGGAAGAAAGTACTCAGCAGTAACATGCATCTCTTCAGCTTGTCTGGATTCTATCCTTGCTGCTATGACAGAGATTCGTATTAGCCTGCCATATAAGGCAAAATCTGATTACTCCTTCAAACATATTAAGGCAGCAGTGAAGTACTACATTAGACACCAAGGTTCTCTGTTTAGAAATATCTTGGAAGTCTTTTGAACTTTTTAAAGAAGTATAATTTTAAACTATTGTTCCTATTTTCTACTTTGGAATAAAAGTAAAGAAGGGTTGCTGATAGGGCAACTCAAACCCCCATTGTGTTTTGCCTCTTACATGAAGCAATTCTCCCCCATTTCAACAATGCTTAATGAAATATTCTTCTGTAGTTCCCAGGTTTGCTTTTTTCCCCTTTTAAAATGAAACCATCATGCAAAGATCCATCATCTCAGATGGGAAAGGCCACATAAACTCTCACTCTTTATGCCCAGCCTGTACTTACTTTGCTGCTGAAGCTCACTGCCTATTAAGATGGAGCAGTAAGCTACATGTTAGGCCATACTTAGATAACATCAGTATAGATGTGTTTAAGTGTGTGTTTAAGCATAAATACAACTATACAAATAGAAATGTATTAACTAGATTGTACGTCCCAGAAATAGATGTATCAAAAATCAACCAAATGAAACCTAACAAGACTGTGAACACAACAAAGGCTGACATTCTCAAAACAGCTTTGCCAGGAAAGCACTCACCAACTTACTGTAGTGAACACGATTAAACATGATTAAACAGCTGGCTCACGATACTGCCTGTGTGCTACTACAGTGCACCTCACTGCTCAGCCCAAGCAACAGACTGGAATTCGGCAGAAGAGGGACTCAGAACACACTGGGATTTCTCATCAAGGTATTACAGAGAATGAGGGAAAACAATGTCAGCAGAAACAGTCATCCTATTTTACGCCTGTAATATGGAAAAATATACTTCGAAAGGACTCAAAGTATACAGCTAAAGAACTACCCATCACTGAAAGAGGAAAGTAAAATACAAAGAGTTGTAAGCAAGCTACTTCTTGGATCATAACACTCTGCTGTTATAAATGTAAAAGGCAATGTTTGTTAGAGAACCTAGGAATAACCTTCAAGAGATATGGAGGAAAGCAGTTAGCTCTGTGTCAAAAAGTTTTGACTGGAAAAGACATTTTAACATATATAATGTTTCCTAAATTTCTCTTACATAGTTTTCAAAAAAAAAGAAGTGACAGAATTCTCGGTGAAACTGTTTACTTACATTGAAGGCATTAACTGCATTTTTATCGTAATACTTCTTCTTTTCATACTTATCTCTGATGAAAAATTCCACAGCTCTGGAAGTAGCTAGTTTAAGGAAAATACATATTCAGATAAATAGTAACATGAATCTAAAAAGCTCACAGGTTGTTCAAATTCAAAAACTGCACCAGATTCTTGCATTTCATTTTGTAGTTTTAAAACAGCAGAACAAACCACTCTACGCAAAACAATTGTTATTGCAGCATCCAAAATGAACTTCATTTTACTACAGAGAATTAATCAGTTTAATCTCTTAAGAAACCAACATGAAAAAGACGTAGTATAACTCAGTGTTCCACAGCTGGGACATTTTCACCTGGTATTTATAATCTACCTGGACATAGTACTGAAAATACTTGAACAATGGTACTTATGTATGGTAAATAATTGTAGTTTACCACCTTAATTTGGGAAAAAATACTTACTCTTCAGGAAAAAAGGTGAAATGTATCTACCTGTTCTCTGATTTGCACAAGTTGTACCATGTATGAAAAGTATATCATAAACAGTTCTCCGAGATCCAAAAGCCCTCCTTGAGAGTCTCCTGTTACAATAAACATCCCTGTGGGAGGGAAATAAAACTAAAACACTAGTGATAAAAAGATATCAAAGCAAAGATGGAAATAGCAGCAAGCATATTGATGTAGGAAACCAGAACTGGCAACTCAGTAGCTCAAATGCAAAAAGGAAAACTAGTTTTTCTTCAATTATTCTTTCGGCTTCATAAAGCAGCTCATCCAAAGCAGTGTCAACAATTTAACTTTAGTAAAGCCAATTCTCTGGTATCTGTAGAATAAATTTTAACTCATGCTAATGTCCGACAACGTGATTATCCACTCAAAAACTGAAATTGCAACTGTGGAAGGTCAGTCTCATTGCCTCTTAAACTTCCAAAGCAATTTGGGAAAGATACCTTAGCTCCACATACTACATCTTAACATTAACACTGAGCTCAGAGCACTCAGTCCCTTCATTCTGTGCATCAAATTATTTCATAAAAAATGACCTTTAGTTTCAAATAGTATGCAAGCGTCACCTGAAGACACTGTTTCACAAAAGTTACAAAACCCAAAACATTCTTTTCTAACTCTTTCCAAATATATCTAAATTCTAAAGCGCATCTTGAGTACTTTGAATGTACAACTATCTTAATACTAATACTGCATTATCCTTTATACTGTCATTCTGCCAAAAAATCAACGTATATAATCAAATCACAAATGAATGGAAGTTGTGTAATATGCAGCTCCCACAGCTTTTCAGATGTAGCTAATACTTAGCAGGGTTCCCTCAAAAAGTTTATGTTCAAACTGCAGTGCAAATTATTGGATTACATTAATTCAGTGGGAAGAGAAGATAAAGGGAATTTTACTTTCTTCCCATGCTTTTAGGCTGCAACAGGATAACTGTATTAAAACATAATCAATACAGAAGTAAACAGAAAAGACTTAAAACTTGGTTGGTATAAAACACCCTAAAACAATGTAATCTTTCTTCAAAAAAAAGTCTTAGCTATTTGCCACAATTAACATTTTCAGACACCCTGTTCAGATTGTCAAGTGTTCTAAGTTTTGGTTGCACAGATTTTAGGTATATAAAATAGAAGTATATTGTAGTGCTACAGGAAGTTACACACTAATACAGATGAACATATACAAAATTGACCGCTACATGAAAAACATTTTCACAGTTCACCCAGAAGAATATTCAGAACACAAGAATATTCATACCCAGAACAGTGATGATATACAAAGCTGATTTTGTAGTGATACAAAGAGCAAAGAGGAAGGACAAAAAACACCCATAACACAACAGCTTGTCATGAATGCCAAGTAGGTAAATAGCTGCCAAGTTATGGGAAATTGAGAAACAACAAAAAATGTTGGCAACACCTGCCCTAGTATTGTTGTTGTAATAATGAAAACACAGGCAAAGAAATATATTCAGTTGAAGATGTCCACCACTCAGAAGGTGATAACTGTTCAAAAGAGTACGTAATTATTTCAAAGTATACAGTGTGAACAAAAGAATTATTTTGAAAATCTAAGAATTTGACTTTTGGCCTCATCTGACAAGAAAAGCTTAGAGTAAAGCATTATTGCTTTTCCTGCATTAGCACCAGTGAATTCAAGTTAGCTGCAGTAAGAATAAAATACATATCTTCAAGACCCATTTTGGAGTAAGTTTTAGTCAAAGTATTTCAATCTTATAGCTGAAATAAAGTTCTAGAATATTACAGCTGGACCACTACAGTTCTATCTGGTTCCAGTTACTTTTTTTTAATGTGGATCTATGTTTAATTCAAAAGCTACTGGAATATGAGAAAAACGTATCTGTTTTGCTCAAGTGTATTTTACAAAAAGTAATCTAGCCCTTCAAAGAAAAAAAAAAATTCTTCCAGAGTAGAATAATGAGTATAGTATCAAATAAACAGAAGAACCAAAATCACTTTTGGATATAGAAGGAGAATCTCCAGATCCCGTTACAAGTAAGTCTGTTTATTAGTACTTGTAGCCTGTATCATCAGCAGGCCAAGAGAGCTGGAAAAGGATTCAGCTCACTTAACAGTAGCTGTTTAAGACCTCATTTTAATTAAGAGTTCCAGTAAGATCAGGTGAAGCAAAACCTACTGATGGAGTAACTTCACTAAATCAAGAAAAAATACAAATTAAGTTAATGCCATTATATATTATCCTAATGTGGTAGTTTTAAATTTTAGGCTTTGGCAAGGTTTGTTGTTTTTTAGGCCTTCCTGGGAAATGAGTCAGGTGACATACATTGACAAATCAGAGGTATTCCCTACTATCTCACATCACATGGGATAAAAGAGTGAGGGAGGAAGTTCTGGCACACACTGTCTTCGGACTCTTCCTTCGGTCAGGCTCTCCGGTGCAGTCTCTTCTCCTGAGGCCGGGTCAGTCTCTCGTCAGGCAGGTGGTGGGAAGAAGGATCGCAGCTCGGGGCTGGACGCTGCTGTATTGGGGTAATGCAGTGCCTTATCTGTTTTCCTTGGGTGTATATATAGTACCTATATAGTACCATTTGAGGTACCCCTCTTTCCCTGTATTTGCCTGGTATTCGTGTTGTGTGCGTATAGCACTAAATTCCCTTTTCCCCCTCTGTAAATAAATATATATATATACATATCTGTTCCCTCATGGTCTGAAGCTTTTAAGTTTTCTCTCCTTCCTCTCGGCTTTTTCGCCGTTTTTCTCCCCTTTGGTGGGGGGAGGCCTGTGCTGGTCCTGAGAAGTTCTGCGCGGTGTTGCTTTGTTTTAGTTTTCCCAGTGTCAAACTTCCACACCTAATTACCCAGAAAAGTTTTTTTTTAAAAACAGTACTTTTGAGAAAAATTATTTAGAGAGTTCTTCTTCCAAACCTTTGCTTCCAGGTACATGGTGATAACCACACACAAACACAAGTGGTGGCCACCAGAGAGGTTAGACTTTTTTATTTATTCCCATGCTAGTCACTTAAAGAAAGAATTCCGTACTTCATTTGAGTAAGATCCAATGGCTTATTTTACTTTATCATTCAGCTTATTATTTCCTGATCAAATGCTTCTAACTTCAACTGGCAGTTACTCAAGATAAAGACAGAATATCCAGAAACTCTCTAGTATCACTCTAACTTCCTACATACAGGGAATTTATGAAGTCACCTCTTCCAAAGCAAAAATAAATGGGGCTTGCCAAATCCCATTGCAAAGCAGGTTTAAAATAACTGAAGTAATTTAAACCTTTTCTGAACTGTTTTCAACTTTCACTGTCATTTCTTATACAACAATATCAATGAAATAAATAAGATGAGCTGCCAAATGTAGCAGTTCCTTGAAACAGTCATAACATCTAAATTGCATTAAAAGTCATTTCAGTATGAAAACTAAAACAAAAAGGATACTGATCTGTTTGAGGTCTTCGGAAGTTCTCTGGCAGATTAGCTTCATAGAGTAGTCTCGCTTTAGTATTTCCCATTTCCTGCATGCACTGAGGAAAAGTTGTAGAAAACAGTTAGTTCATGTCCATCAGTACTTTAAATCCTGAGACAGTTAGAACGCTGTTGGTGTGCTTAAGGGACACTACAAGTTTTTAACTTTGAGATCTCTCTGTTGCTGTATGACTTGGGAGATGCTACCACGGTACAGAAGGACTGCCTGCCAAGACTTGCTGGACAAAAGCTGACAGCATTGATGCTGTTCACAGTGTAAACTAATCCATCTGGGGAAAAACAAGCTTTCATCTCTACGGATGGCTCTTCAGAACAAGAAGAAAAGGAGTAAGAAAATTTGTCTGATGGCAAAAAAAGGCTTCAGACTAGAGAATACCTAAAAAAGTCAATGCTTGGTACACCAAAACAACGTGTCCAGGAATCCTGCAGATATATGGACACTACCTTACTGTCACCTACTGAAAAGGCTTACAACATATTTTCTACAGATACAACAAAGAAGTAGCTTTCCAAGTCCCTGTAGGAAGGTAGAATACAGAAAAGATAGCTTAAACCAATTTCTGAAGAGAGTTTTCAGAACCTAAACTCATTACAGCAGAAATACAACAACTAAGAACTAATATGATTACACAACTTTTAAATTGGGCATCACAATAAATGTAAATCCTTTCAAGAGTACTCCTGGCATCCCTTTCAAATTAGAAACATATTTTAATATATTTTACCTGTATTTGTTCTGGTGTCCATTGATCCAGGTTGACAGACTTGACCCTTGATATATGGACCCCAAGATTTCGATGTATTCCAGCACATCTGATGCAAATAAAAACACCAGTGTTCCAAGAGGCCCATCTTGGACCTAAAAGGAATTGGGAAATAAATCAGTTATTTTCCAAATTCTGTAGACAGTGAAGATTTTCTTTAGCATAATTCTATACTGACAATGTGAATGAACAAGTTTGAGTAAAGGCTCATAGCTGTTTTTCTAGAGTATGTATAACCTTTAAAAATCTCTGCAGCTGACAATTTTATTCAGAGATTTCTACTTCTAAATAATGTCACAGAACAGTAACCAGACAGACTAAGCTAAAAAGTTGTATGTTGTGTCCATCTCCCTACTGCAAAAAAAACCCAACAAAGAAACTTTAGAAAGTTGGCTTATTAGCAACAACAAGATTTTGCTTGCATCTTGAAAAACCTTTATGGCTATGACTCAGATGCAAGCATCAGCAGAAATCAGCAGAAGTTGCTCCGTTTTCTCCAATTAAAAGCTTCTTAAGACATGCATCTTTACTTAACTTGAAATTAAATGCAGGGCAATCTTATATTAATGCAACAAATCCTTTAATACCTCATACAGCACTAACTCTACAACAGTAGCATGCAAGCTCTTAGGGAATGATTATACAGAGATTTGCAAAACCGACTGATAAAAATATCCATGACTACAAACAATGGAAAACTCAGTATGTTCAGTACCCTTGATTCTTAAACTACAGTATGAGTTGTCATTCACAGACTGATGGATTTTCTCACACAATCAGGTTGATTTATAAACCTTTCCATCATTTCTCAACTGCACTGGCATGTTGAGACACAGTTGATGCTGGTCTGAATTATCACAGTGACACTTGGGACATTTCACTTGAAGTTACTATGCAGTCTCTAATTAAACACATTTATATAATTTTATTCCAGCCCTGTACTCCACCACTGTTAAAGGTACTGCTTTAATGTCCACCTAGTTCTGAGCTCTCAGGAGTTCAAAGATTAAATAAATAAATCCATCAAAAGCAAGAACGCACACTGAAGAGCTGGAAAACATTTTAAGCAATTATTTCTGCTTCTGTATGACAGATATGCATCTATATCACTCATACAACTGCAGTAGTCCACATTTCAAAATCAATATGTTGTATGAACACTTTCCTGGAACCTACAAAAGAATTTTATTCTTCCCTCTCCCAATCTTCACTTAGGACTGCGTTGGTTTGACCCCAGCCAAACACCCACAGAGCCACCCACTTACTCTCTCTCCTACAGGACAGGGAGAAAAGAGAAGGAAGGTGAGAAGACTTGCAGAATGAGAACAGTTTTCACAATTGAAGTAAAAACCACACACAAACAAAGAAGGGTGGAGGAAGGAAAAGAAAGGATTTCTTCACTACTTCCCATGGGGAGGCATAAAATCGTATTTCAGGGGCCAAGAGATCTAACAGTTACTCACCAAAACTAACACACTGTTTTCCACATGGCACTTCTATGTTAAAACTACTACTTGTCAGATAAGAATGGCCAGACTGTTTCTAATGTGTGTCTTAAACAGTTCAACAACTAACAACCAGTCTTTTTACTTTCCCCTAAAAAACACTACAGACACAAAAGACTCATCCCGTCCTTGTGGTTGGTAGATTTATATTACAGGCAGATCCCACTTAAAATTTATACTACTTTATGTTTAACGCACCAGGATAGAGTTTTGCAGGCCATTTGACTCAATCTATTAATCAAGTTTCACCTAAAGCAGCATACCAGAAGAAACTTAATAAAAAGACCTCCTTAGCCACTGCGCTGTAGATCAAGGGCCTCAGTTTTAGCAACTGTTTGATGTAACCATGATGGTTTAGAAACAAAAAGGTACCACAAAGTCTTGTGCGCCCAACAGCTTTTCCAGTTTTTTTAGACAACCTACAACCCATGGATGCGCTTTCGAAAAAGTGAAGCCTATTTTGATCCATGGAAAGCAGGTTTTTACCTGTAGTTTCTATATGCTGTCCATATTTTTATCCCTGTAGGGTGTTTACACTATCACTATGAACTTTTTACCACAAATGAGTTTGTACAACTACACATCACATGAGTTTCCTATTCTTCAGGTTCATCCTCAGCTGTGAGATCCCACATAAGCACGTTCTACATTAATGAGACAAGACTCAAAGGAGGAGTTGATATGACTGAAGTCTATCTTAATTAATTAAGAGAAGGATCATTAACCTTGTAGTTAAAATATTACACTTGAAACTTTGTTAACAAAAGGAAAAATTACAACATAACTTCTGAATTAGCTGGTTTTCTCCTAGAAATGAGCAGTTTTGTATTTTCCCAGAAGGTCAGACTTCATTAATTTGTAGTTACTTATCAAATAAATTGGTGAAATATTTAAGCAATAAAGAAACACATTACACAGTGGAGTAACAGGCAAACCTGAGGCCAGAAAAAATATTTGTGTGTAACCTCCGAATTAAAATCTGACTAATGACAATATGCAATATTAAACACTTCAAATGAAAAATGTTTTAATTAATACAAATCTATTTCAGCCACAGTTAAGCACTAGGCAAAAGAAGTTAGAAAATGCTTTCTGTGTGGGCATCATGGTTTGATGTGCTTGACTTAACCAAACAGTCAACTAACGCTTAGTCTGCAAACCTTCCTCTGCAAGAAATGTTAAAAGGTAATTTGGACTGATTCAATAAACAATTTACTCTTTTGTCAATTTCTGTACACAGGAAATACTTTGCACTAATCAAAATATTCACAGGTTTCTTCTTGTTGGGTCCTTAAAGATACATTTTGTTTTCTTCAGAAAAATTTATAAGAGTAACTTCGTTTATGGGCTGTACATACTTTGCTAGACAATAAAGAAGATGGACATTTGGCTTCAGAAATGAAGACTGGACATTAAGAATCTTGATGACTGCAATTTTACACTATTTAAAGCACCATTACATGTCAGTAGTAATCCTATCTCACCTATCAAGAACTACATTATACAGTGCAAATTCAATCAGCAAAAATTAAAATCAAATACTTATGTCACATTTGACATACGTTTTAAAAGAATTGTAGTTTTTCTTTTGAAAGCCATTTGAATACACATTTTTTACCAGAAGAGCTGAGCTGCTCTTCAGCAGCTTGTTGCACCACTCCAATATAAAAATACACTTCAAGTAATTTCTTCAGTCATTTAAGGTATGGACATATGCTTAAAATATTTTCAGCCTCTTTCATCCTTGCTGAAGTTAATTTAAGGAAAAAAGCCATAGAACTGAAAATGACCAATATTTATAGTAGACTACATACTAAGATACTGTGAAGTTCCTGAAACACTGCCTGGCTGAACAAAGAAAAAAAACTTCAGCAATCCTAAAACAGACTGCAGCTTCCAAGATGAGAATTGATTTTTTTTTTCCACTCTGAACTTTCTTTTCCATATTTCTATATACAGTCTATGGATTAGACGTAAATTTCCTTTTCAGTTCTAAACAGGTGGCTGTGAAGGTGTGTGCTGTCTTCCAGAGAAATCGAGACAAGATTTTGAATGCGTGAGATCATTCATAATTTAAGTAACCCTTAAAATAACTAGCTTAGACTTTAAGCTCACAAGGTTTATTGTGCATAGTTACTCTTACTGGCAACTGTAATTCAGTTGTCTTCACAGAAAGCAATGATTAATTTTTGATTTGGAATTTAAACACAGCACAAGTTTCTTGTAAGAGCTAAACAGAAAGATGGATTTGAATTGACATATGGCTTCACAAAAGTTAATTTGGCTATTACGTGTTAAAAAGAAAATACCAAGTGACATTTCCCAACACACTGGGCCTGGCTGGGATGGAATTAACTTGCTTCATAGCAGCCCCTACAGAAATGTGCTTTGGATTTGTGAACAAAACAGTGCTGACACCAGTAATGCTTTGGCTACAGCTGGATAGTGCTTGCACAAAGTCAAACATTCCTTTCCCATCCCTACTCAGTACACAGGAAGCAGGCAAGAGGCCAGAACGGGTCTAGGTCAGGGATATTAGACCACGATGGACCAGAGGGACAGCCAAAACCATGTGGCATTATGCCATTTCATGGAACAAAAGCTGGGGGAAAGATGGAGTAGGAAGAGGGGCAATTGTGGTTATGATACCTGCCTTCCCAAACAACCATGGCACAGCCTGATACCCCGCTTTCCATTTCGTAGCTGAAATCCACCTGCCAATGGGAACTACTGAATGAAATTCTCTTTTCATTTCATTTGCAAGCACAGCTTTTGCCTTCCTTATTAAACTGACATGATCATGAGCCACTTTCCACCTTCCTACTAATTTCTCACCACAGGAGAGGGGAGCACCCAAGAACTGGAATGGGTGTTCGGCTGCTCACCAGAGTCAGCCCATCTCACTGGTTCCTACCTTAGTTTACATTCAGGAACTGCATATCAATTGTTGAATATAGAACAGAATTCAATCACATGCACAGAAACAGCACTAACTGTGACACAGTATTTAAGGAGTCCTTTATTAGAGACTATCTGGGCTCTAAGAATGAAAGAAATACGTAGCCACCAAAAAACAATGTAACATAGTATATCTTTAAGTTTTTAGAATTTTTAGATAACTTGTGAATAACTTGATAACTCGTAACCCGTTACAGTAGACTTCCATGCCAGTATAGTTATTGCTTAGAATCAACATTCTCCCTATTTGCAGAAATATCTACAGCTAGTTAGTAGCTATAAACCAGAACATTTCAAAAACTGACTTCAGCTGTTTAAAACTTACGCAATAAAGTAATTTAAATTTTTAGATAAGAACCTTCACATAAGTCAATTTCAAGCCAATTTTTAAATTGCTGAAAAAATTATTCAACTTCACATGCTATTCCTTCATTCTGAAATGCACATCGAAACGCAAATTTTGTGAAAAAGGCATAATTTTTTAGAAATTCTCTGGTGAGAGGAAAGCTTTTTTCCCTCAACATATTTCAAAAATTCTCCCACTTTTCCTCCACGCTTTGCCTCTTTCAGGATATACTTTTTGATGGCAGATTTCTCCTTCATACCATTTAAACTGGACAAGTACCTTGCATGTACTTAATGTTTGTGCACATCGCCATCTTCCCCAACCCCATGAACTCACTCAGTAAGGACCATGTGTTCTAGTTTAATATATTAGAAAGAAGCTGACTGAAGAAGCTGTAACAATTCACAGCACTGCTGACAAACCCTGCTAATGCAGTTACAGACAATACAACCACCTTTGTGTGCATACAGCTGACAGAGATCTTTGGGCAAGAATAGTGACAGGAATGGGTAATGCTGAAGCTGGTACAGTGCATTTCCAAAGCAAACCCAAGACAAAGCACATTCGTGTTTCTAAGTCTAAGATTTAAGTTTTATCAGTACTTTATCAGGTACAAAACAAGACTTACATGATACTGTTCCTTTAAAATGCTTTTATAATCATTACAGAAAATGTGAAAGACTCATATACTAACTGTGTATGAATCCAAGCAGCAGTAGGAGAACCTGTCACACAAACGTGTTAAGAAAAAATTAGAAAGGCAGTGGAGAGCAGAAAAAAATAAAAAGAGAAAAAAGGAAACAAAAATACTTGGAGATAAGACACAAGTAGGAGACACCCACAAAGAAGCAAGTATAAGAAGACTGCAGAGTTGACTATGAAGTAGAGTGATTATGGTTGCTTCCCTAATTACAATAATTCAGAGTTTCCTTCCCTCCATCGGTCCATCTTCCTGTAACTGCAGTTAATACTGAAACACTCCTTTTGCTCAATACAGGTGCTGCCCATTCTTGCTAAACACCTTATAGAAAGCAAACAGAGGTCTGAATTGGGGTACAAATAGCAAGCACACCACCTTTCAGTTTTACAGCTGTTGTCAATGGGAAGGGCAACTATTTTACATCTCAGCATTCTTTACACTGTGTGCATAATACCAGTTTGCCAGGCAACTAATAAGTTTGAGACAAAGTTTTAAATGAAAAAAAGCTTGTCATGACTAACTTTAAATAAGGTTTGTATGATAGAGGTACACAGAAACAAAATCAGTTTTCACTTTACAGTCTTGCTGTTACCGATTAGAAATCCTACAGGGAAGGAAGCCAAGTATTACATATAACAGAGTACTAACTCCTTTGCATCTCTAATATAGCCTGTAGCAAACTAACCTTGGGCCAACATCTTCAAAGACTTCTGAGAGACTACAATTCTTCCTTTCACTCACCTGCACCCTGACTCTTTTTTAAGTTACTTTAATTCCCTCTAGTTTCCCTAAATTCTGCTACTGGTTGACAGAGCCGATTTGCCAAAGAACTGGCTCCATCTTGTGGAACAGAAAATTAACTGCAAGAAAATCTACACACCTGACTCATCCTGAGTGGTGGAAGGCCAGTTTCTAAAATCTATCACTTTCTGGCCAAAGACGAAGCCTCAGTGGTGGCATCAATCCGAGCATACTTTGCATTACTCCCACACACAATTCATATTGCTCAAGTGTTCTGCTACTCAAAATTTCAACCAACTCAGCAAAGAGTATTTTCCAGAAACACCTATAATTTCTCCAAGCTGCAATACAGATAAAGATGGTGAACAGAAGACAAGCACCTTTATATAGCAGATACAGAGAAAAGAAGAAAAGCAAATAATCAGTACTTGTATTTTATGTAATTCAACATCAGAAGTTAACACAAAACATTCTCTTCTTCAGTGGCTGCTGAGGGAAGAACAAAAAAAATCCAGGCAGAACTTACAGTGACTCCTCAAAGTTTCTCTCCTCAAAACATAACACACTAGAGATAGGGATTAAGTCAAGGTGATACTGAAATGCTCAGAACAAAACAATTACTATCATCCATTTCCAGCCTAATCCCGCTGGGGGGAAAAGTTAAAAACAACAACAAGGAAACCACTTGTCCCATGCAATGCAAAAGGCTTAACTGCAATGTTAAAATCATGTCCACTTCAAGAGACTTTGTGAATTAAGAAACAAAATCTTCAAAAGAATGAAAGGTCTTACATAAAGATCTTGCAGTAAAGAAAAACATGCAAGAACCACAGTACAAGAACTTTTTTCTATGAAATAGAATATTCTTCGAGGTCCTTGAACCTTAAGTCTTTTGAGATGACTGATACAGGACTGTTCACCTGTCACTTGATCCACTGAATTAGTTGCTGATTAAACAGAACAAACAGCCTGAAACACTTTCTTGTGTCACATCTACTCCTCACATTAAGCTTCATTTCTTTTCCTATAAAGTATAAGAGGTTTCCTTGCTTTACCTCCACACTCAAGACTGGGAAAACCACACAAGCTCAGTTTTTACATGCTTTTCAGATGTCAAAGTCTAAGTATGGAGCAAAATACTGGTTTATATAAACAAAGGCAACAAAAGGCTGTAGCTTAAATGGTAGTTTCTAGCAGTCTGGATAGCAGTTTGGATAGTCAAGGCCAGAGTTTTGAGAACTTAAAATTTCCCACTTTCAGCCATTCAAAAAAGAACTGTTTGAAATGGGCTGTTTCTGTAGTTTTAAATAAAATCCAACTCAACAGCATGAAATTGTACTGAAAGCAGACAATTCAAGCACACTGTTCCAGAGCCCAGCTTGATAACAGCTGAGATTCATATGCCTCAAGGTGTACCACAAGAACAGTGTGAGGACAAGCCTTAGAAGCATCACTTGACTATTTTTAGCCAGTGTCAGGTAAGTGGTACAGAGTTTCCGGGACAGAATTCCTTAAAATTTGTCCTTATGTGGATAATTGGTTTTCATGAAAATCATCAACAAATCTATTAAGTTCAGTCCTATTCACAACTCTAAAGAGGTTGTGTAGAATTATCACGAATGAAACTCTTCTGCACAACCTGTCCCACCTCTTGGTCAGAGAGACAAACCAGTTTCAATTATTCCTTCAGCTCACTGATCCACTTGCTTCAATAGCATCCATAATTGCTAAAAGCATTTCAAAGAAATTCCAAAAGCTATATGAAGCCTCAACTAGAAACGAAGTACAGTGACATGAGTGTTCCTTCAGTTCTATGTTTCAGCCACAAAATCAAGTGGCTGGCTTCATAGCTACTTTAATTCTGGAGTGCATCCAAGTAATTTTAAACAGCAAAAGCTTTATATAGAAAATTAAGTTCAGAATATGAAAAAAGCATAGTTTGTAAATCAGAGGAGTGGTTAGTTACCGCTATTGGAGCTATACAGGAAATGTCACTTGATTCTTTAGATGAACAGCCTTTTTCTTGTCTAATAGCCTTTTGGCACAAGAAATCCTGTAAGGCGACAAATTGAAAGAATTTTTTTAGGCCTTATTAACAAACAGTCCGCTACTAAAAATCTTTTTGACTGAATATGATTGTGAAAAAATATGTTTGCTTTTCCAAAATAAAAAGTGATTATATGACGCAAATGCTAAATTGTGAGTTCACCATGAAGTTATATAAATACTTAGTTGATCACTCTTCGTGTAAATTAAGACAAAAAGGAGATCATGAATGGCTTGTGGGGATTTGTTCCCCAAAATATCACCAAGGCCTCCTATTCATCTGATGTCTAAGGTAACAGGATTTAAATAGAACATCTACCTCATTAAAACGCTTACTTTTGAAGCAAATACCAGTTTAACTCAGTGTTTTGTACAGAAACTTCCTTTAAAACAATTTCCCAGAGTTTGTATTCCTGACTTGGATGTACTTCACACCACAGACATCACCCATCCTAACACTGCCCAGGTAAGCAGGATCATAACCAAGCACAGAACTGCCACAGAGCAACTCCTGATCCTTGGCTGGCAACCACACCTATCGTGCTCACACTTGGTCACACAAGAGCACATGTCTGTGTCTGTGCATGGAGAGAATATGCAGAGTATATGGGACACAGTACAGCACTCCTACCAGCATGTGGGATACTAGCCTGCTACAGCACACCCTTTGGAAAGTAAAGTCAGTGCCCTGAGTATGAAAGATGACAGAGGTGCCAACACTGGCACATTCAATAAGCTAACAGCTTCAGAAATGAAATTTCAATTTCTCTAAAGAGTAGCACTTCAATTTTATCCTTCCTGTTCGCTTTTAAGAGAAAGACTGCCTGTGTCAGAGTTCAGACTGCAGGAATAAGGTGTGCAAGCTGTCATTTCCTATTAGCAGCATTTGGAACTTTCTTAAAAAGACAAGGTTACATAGCATATTACAGCATTAGTAGGAAACTTCTGAAGCTGATCTTGACTGCAGTTTTTCCCTTGTCAGCAAGAAATTGCTGAAAGGCTTACTGTTTTAAGTGTACAATTTATAGTCCTTTTATATGCAGAAATAAAAGGAAAATGAGGAACGGTGAGCTCTTACAAAGTGTTTTCACAATTTGACAGCTAAGCCTTAAGTAAAAACATCACTGAAAAGAAAAAAAATATGTAAATCTATGCTACTCTATTAGGACGTAGCAACTCCCCTACATAGGCGGGAAAAGGACAAAGGTTATAGAAGCATCTGTTGCAAAAAAACCCTTTAGACAGCAATTGAAGTTCTTCCTTTAACTATGACAAAAACCTCAGAAATAAGACTTGTTTGCAAGACAGGTTTATAATATAGCCTGTTTGCCATAAGCAAGAATAAAGGTTACTTTCTCTCTAGTAGAAAAAGGTATCTAATAATCACACTAATCATCCTCCCTTTACCATTTTTCGTCAAATATAACTGAAGAGATTCTTAAGCAAACACTCCACAAAACTTCTGTGCAGTCGTCTGTGACTCCAGAGATGCATTCTCTCATACATTACAAAGTAATCTCTCTAACATGAACCTATGTATGAAAAAAATGCACAGACCCAAGTCTCCATACAGGGACCATAAAATCAGTCATTAAGGTTGGCAAAGACCTCTAAGATCATAAAGTTCAATCATTTACCTAAAATGGTCAAGTCCCACATCTACACATGACAAGGCCAGGAAGAAACACAGTTGAGACTGCTGACCCCAAACTGACCAAAAGGACATCCCATTTAACACCATGCTCAGGAATAAAAGCTGCAGTGAGAAACAGAAGCCGGGGGACATTCGGAGTGATGGCATTTGTCTCCCTACATAACTGTTATACGTGATGAAGCCCTGCTTTCCTGGAGATGGCTGAACACCCACTTGCCACTGTTAAATAGTGAATTAATTCCTCGTTTTGCTTTGCTTATGGACACAGCTTTTGCTTTACCTACGAAACTGTCTATCTCAACCCATGAATTTTCTCACTCTTACCCTTCTGCCTCCCTCTGCCATCCCACTGGCAGGGGTTACAAAGCAACCCAACATCCACATTCATTGCAGAGACCTATTGACCTACATTCCTACTCTACATACTTCCTTCCCTCACTTCCTCTGCAGGGTATGTAGATCAGACCAAGCAAATTTTCATGCTGCACTATTCACCTCTCTTACAGAGAGCCTATCTGCCCACCCTCAAACCCTAATATATTGGTAGGAACAAGCACACAAATGCTTCACAAACAACTTGGATGATCCTAAAGTTTTGCTATAACAATATTTTTGTGGACCACAGGGTACTAACTTAACAAGAGACCACAGGAAAGAAAAAAACAAATTTCTTTTTAAATATTGTTCTTCACAGCTATTTTAATTAGATTTGCGTTTTGAAAAAAATGGAGAATAAAGTTCACAGGTTTTTTTGTGTAAGTTTTTTTCTGAAGTGATCTTCTGTCGCTGTCACCAAAAAGTATTTTTCCTCAAAATATAATTCTCTTCAGATGCCAAAAGAGAAACAGAATACAATCCCAATGTAGTCAGCTACATTTAGTCTGGAATATAGAATGGCGAGTATGGGTTCAAAGTAGGATTAAGATTGCTTAATACCAATTCTCAAAATTTACTCTCAAAGCTTTGCAGGAATCTCAAGCATGTGATCTTGGATCTGTTGGGGTTTTTTCAAATCTCATTTAAGACCATACACTTGACAAAATGTTTTTGCTTCATAAATTTATTTTTGGAGGAACATTTTTTAAGAAGGGAGGCCATGAACATCCGAACTCCGTGGAAATTGCAGTGAACAAGGCAAGTGTGAAAGGCATTTAGCATCACTTCTTTCAGAGGCTGCTTGCTACATGCTACAGAAAAGCAAACCAAGGCTTCATAGTCTTTATTAATGGGAATGACAGTTACTTTCTACTCAGAACACGTAAGAAACCCTCAGCAGTTGTGGCAGATTAACTTCGGCTGGCTATCACACACAAACCAAGGAGGAGAAAAAGACTCACGGGTCAAGATAAAGGCAGTTTAATAAAGAAAAGCAAAGGCCAGGTGCAGAAGAAAGAAGAAAAATATTTATTCTCCTATCAGTAAGTGATCTCTACTTTCTAGGAAGCAAGGCCTCAGTACAGAGAAGACAAATACTTCAGTAACAAATGCTCCCCACATCCCCCTTTCTCTTAGCTTTTATTGGCATCACTTGTTACAACACATTCCTTAGGTTGATTTAGGTCAGCTGTTCTGGTTATGTCTCCTCCCAAACTCTTGCCCACCTCCAGTCTACTGGCCTTGGGGGAAGGTTGGAGAGACAACCTTGATGCTGCACATGCACTGCTCAGCAACAGCTGAAACACTGGCGCTGTCAACACCCTTCCAGTTGCAAAGCACAGCACCATGAGCACTGCTATGAAAGTTAACCCTGTCCAGGCAAACCCAATACAGCAGTTAAATATTTAAAGTTGAGAATATCCCAGGTATCATTTGGCAATGAGAACAAAGACCAAAGGCCCACACTTGGTGTGTTATTGGCATGTCTCTTTGGTTTATCCCCTGCTTAGGAGGGGAGCTCATATGCACAAGTATACTTCTGCTGAAGATGTAGAGAGTGAACACAAAGTGTGGTATTTGCCATGTTTAAAGGGATATTTTTGTTATTTTACAGAGAGCAAGCAACTGAACAAGTATCCCATCCCACAGTGACATAACTGAATGGGAAAAATCAGTCCCTATATTATAAAAGCATCAATACTTGTCAATACACTGGTTGTTTCTATAAATTGTTAGGAATCACAAATTTAAACCCAAATTGCTTGAGCATACATTACAAGGAGCTTATTTAAAATGATCACTGAGTCCCAGTTGCCACTCACTGCAACATTTTGAATCCCACCTGCAAATTCAGCTGCATTCAAGAATACCAAGTTACATGATGAATCACTTCTATCTTTTGCAGAAATTCCTACAGGACTACTGCTGCCTTTAACCCTACCAGTGAAGGCCTGTACTACAAAGCTTGTTTTATTTTCATTCCAACACTTCTGTAAAAATGCATTAGATTCCTGCTCCCTTCTCCTTAAAAAGGAGGAGCGGTCATAAGAGTGTAGCAATTGATAGCCCAGTGTGGAATATCACACTCTTTCTCTCATCCATGCAACAGAGACAGTTCCCTACTCTTAATAAATACATTTTAACACAAAATCATAGCCAGGCACAGCTTTGCGAAACAGAATTGCTCTTTTATCAAACCAAAGTTAGTTGCTTGGAAACACTGCCGCTAAGTATCACACATGGCTTTCCACAGCTCCACTCAGACAGGGATGGAGTTACCATTTCTACCTCTTTTTTTTCCGGGGTCTACAAGAAGCAAACACCCCTCCCCAGGAGAGGAAAGGGACAATTGACAGTTTAAGGTTCCTGAGATAGGCAGAACACTGGCCTCTGCAATTCTCACTTCTTCCATAAAACTTGCCACCATTTCAAACAGTTACAGAATCAGTGTTCTCTGTATCCACATCTACCACAGACTTGGAGCATGAGGATGTTCTCTGAACCTCTAAGTTGTTCCTCTCTCCAGATCTTTACCTCAGAAAAGAATCTGGCTTCTTTGGTCAGAGGAATACAAATCCACTCATGAGTATTTTGGACAAGCAGGAAACAAAGCAGGAACTCAGGTTCTCTTGGCAGAGTTGCTTCACAGCACCAAGAAGCAGCTCCTTGACAGTACATACTGAGATATACAAGTGTGGTAGTTTTGAATTTTAGGCTTTGGCTAGGTTTGTTGGTTTTTTTAGGCCTTCCTGGGAAACAAGTCAGGTGACATGCATTGACAAATCAGAGGTATTCCCTACTATCTCACATCACATGGGATAAAAGAGTGAGGGAGGAAGTTCTGGGTCACATGGACTTTGGACTCTTCTTCTGGTCAGGCTCTTCGGTGCGGTCTCTTCTCCGGCAGGGTCAGTCTCTCTTCGGGCGGGTGGGGGGTCACGGCTCGGGGCTGGTCACTTCGCTGTTTGGGTGGTGCCGTGCCTTGTCTGTTTTCCTTGGGTGTATGTGTGGTGCCTATATAGTACCATTTGAGTTGCCCCTCTTTCCCTGTATTTGCCTGGTGTTCGTGTGGTGTGCATGTGGTGCTGGGTTCCCTTTTCCTCCTCTGTAAATGAATATATATGTGTATCAGTTCCCTCACGGTCTGAAGCATTTGAGTTTTCTCTCCTTCCCCTCGGCTTTTTCGCCGTTTTTCTCCCCTTTGGGGGGCGGGCTTTGGAGGGGGAGCCTGTGCTGGTGCTGGGAGATTCTGCCCGGTGTTGCTTTGTTTTGGTTTTGCCCAGGGTCAAACTTCCACAACAAGTTTATCACCTAATGGAAAGTAACAAATGATCAAGACAGGACAGTGGAAGATAAGCAGGAGTTAGCATTATATCATATAATCAGAGTCTCCTGTAAACAAAGATGAATATAAATAGGTATCCATTCAAATCTTAAATATGCAAAGTTATCACAAAGAAAATAAAGCAGTTTTGCTTGAATGGTTTTTTTATGAAGCCATTCAAGAGAAAAGTGTTGAGAATAATATTGCTCAAGCTCTCAAACATTAATCAGACAAGAGGCCAGAACAGAAGAAAAACAGGAATCTGTAGTATTTTCTCTTTTGCCTCAGTCATCAAAAGGACATCATTTTTTGTTGTAACACAGAGTTCAAACGAGCAGTTTTAAGATCCAGGGAAACTTCTGGCACAAGGGACATAAGGTCTAAGAAACTTTCTACCAGCTCTACAAGGCAATTTAAATTGTGAAGGTATTCTCCTAGCTAGACTTGAACAGAACTTCAGTCAAACACAAGATACCAGTAACTCTTCTACTGTTGTGTCTCAAGTCCCACTTACTTCAATAGCTAGATTTGGTCCTTTTTTATCTCTGGATGCACAAATCACAGCAAGATTATATTTCTTTAAGTGTTAAGGCTCTACTACTGTCTGTATTTACTATTGTTTAATCACTTCTTCTCATAAAGGACTTCAACTTTAAACAAAGAACCTACTTTTAAATCTATGTAGGCTGATACTTGCACTGGGGAGAAAAAAATTAAATTACATGGTATCTGCAGTGGGACTCCATATCAGCTTGTAAAGTGATGCAACAACTAAATTGGATCTGATGGAGCTGAGGCTGGAAGGGACCCCAGGAGTTCAGCTAGTGAAAGCCCCCATACTCAGAGTACAGACAATACAGCAGGTTCCTTAGGGCTGTTCCCAAGCAGATTTTCAGTATCTCCAGGAATGACTACTCCTCAGTCTCTCCAGGTAAGTTGCTCTAATATT
Organism: Grallaria varia; assembly: GCA_013396735.1. Lineage (NCBI taxonomy): Eukaryota > Metazoa > Chordata > Aves > Passeriformes > Formicariidae > Grallaria > Grallaria varia. Next base: position 167,616 of record VWZG01005387.1, on the reverse strand, counting down.
CAATGTCTCCCAAAATAAATTAAAAAAAGGTTATTTTTATGTTTCAGTGGAATTTCATGTGTTTCAATTTGTGTTCATTGTCTCTTGGTCCTGCCACAGCTGTGATGGTCTGGCCTCTAATCCTGACCGTAAGTTCTCAACTGGCTCATTAATCACCTCTAGGCAAAGCCACCAGCAGCCCTGCTGCTCTCATAGTGAATGGTGATTCCCCTTTAACATCATCCCAGCCTGCCATTCCTAAGCACCGGTACATATCCATTGCAGTCCTCCAGTTGTGTGAGCTATCCCACTCTGCAAAGCCCATAAAAAACATGGCTCAGTCTTAACTCATTTTTACTCCTCCATAATATCCAAAACCAACTTATCAACAGGAGAGTGAAGGTGGTTTCAACTAGTCATAGGTTTCACAGGATAACTCTAAGAACTTCAAGATGATAATAAGACATGACCAAAAAACTACCTGTTCACAAGGCAGTCATTATATCTTTGAGAATTTAGTTGTAGCCACAAGAGAACAAAATGAAGCATCTAAGTTCCTAATGTAAAGCTGAATCATGCTCAAATGAGCCTTACTGAGCTAGTCTAGGACAATGTGACACCTGAGCTAAATTGACTGCTGACTACTCCCTGAGTAGCCCGCCTGATAACTGGTTCTTAAATCCTATAGGGCACTACATTAAAGAGGGAGTCACCTCTCCAGGAAAAGGTACCTCCCTAAAAGATTGCTTATCACCTAGATATATCTAATTGCTTCCTCTGTATCATGTAGAAAGACCTCAAAGCTGCAGCACACTTGCTTTTCCTTTACAGCATTCAGATCAAAGAGGGCAGATTCACAAGACAGCAGAAGGAAATTTAAGAACAAAGTAAAGACCAGTTGGTGTAAGCAGCATCCAGCAGTGATGTCATTAAAGAGTGACAGAACCACAGCTTAGGTACCATTAGGAGACACACCTGTAGCTCTGACCAAAAGGACTGAGGTGCTTTGCATTCCAGAAGGCACGAACAAGGTCTTATCAATATTAACAACCACTTTTGAGGAACTGTCCCACCCTTCTGGTTCACACAACAGAAACAGCTTAGACTGCCAATGCCTTCTGAATGCAGGGCAGCAAACTAAGCATGTAGGGATTTCTGTATCTATATAACACACCACAAAATCTAAAATTTGCAACATAAAAGAAAAAAAGAACCAAATCCTACAAATATTTTTATTAGTAGTCATAGAAATAACTAGGTTGAAAGGGACCTCCAGAGGTCACCTAGTCCAGCTTCATGTCAAAGCAATGCCAAATTCAAAGCTACATTATGACACTTCGGGTCTCATCCAATCAAGTTCAGTTAACTGCTGAAGAATGGAGACTGCATCCAAATACCATTTTAAGGACTTGGGTAAACAGCCTCAGACTTTGCAAACAATTGTCCTATCACAAGTTAAGCAGATTTCCAGTGACTTATTTGAGTGTATTTTTCTGCTCTATAAAAGTCAAGAGATGGAAACAAATCTCTTCCTTACAGGTACCACCAGAGTCACTCAACACTGCAACACACAACCCACTTACTAAGTTATCTGAGTTCCAAGCTAAAGCTGCCACACTATTCTCCCAGAAAGAGAGATGTCTTTTAAGAACTTTTGGTTTGGGGAAGACAATTATCACTCTCAGGGCTGCAACAGTAACTAATTCCTAACTTTCAGTCTCATCCAACCAGTGTCAGCAACAGATAAGCACATATACAACAAAAACAGAGTATTGAGGTAGTTTTATTTAGGAGCTGGGAATCAGAAAAAAAAATCCTTGTTATACATTATAACGAGAGCCTGAAGGGAGTTTCACATCCCTTAAGGTCTTTGAAGACGCTGCCTTTCACAAAGAGGCCAGAAAAATAAGTGCAAGTACCAAATGATCACTAGAATTTCTAGTGATACAGTTCATTAGTATTATTCAAGTTCAGCATAGATCGCTTCAGTTGCAAAGTTTAAGACTCACACTGAATCAAAGTGGTTGGCCTTCATTATTCCTTAAAGAAGGATATTGCAAAACTTCATCGGACAGCTACAGGCTTCCAGTTGTTACATCTGCCAGTTCATATCCCAGTCTGTTACACTCACATTATCTTTAACACTCTGATCTCCCAGCAACAACACCAACTTTGCAACAGAAACACACAAAGCAGTACTAGCCATTTCTTGATCCAAGTGACCTGAAGTAACATCTGATATTTGCAGCTATGCTCACTGGTACAGAATACCCACAGAGCACTCATCTACTGGTCATTTATTACTTTGTGTTTGACCTTCAATGCAGAGATAGAATTTGCACTGGAGATGTATGGAACTGACCTCCAACATAATCTGTCTTCCATTACCCCTAGTATCCTACTTCATGGCTTTCTCCACCTTAGGAGGAAGACAGGGAATACCTTCACCTTAGGTGGTACAGCAGCCAAGCCTTGTCCCAGTGTGAGCTCTGTTGATGAGCAGTCCCAAAGCTTTCTTACACTGTTAAGAGGCAAAAGCTGAAGCCTTGCACAGGCTGAGGGCTGTGGGCTGTAAGAGTTATCCATCTGCTTTAGGTTAAATCTTGAGGAAGAAGTACACTATTTATTAAAGAATATTAGCAAGATTAACACTGTGAAAAGACGAGACATCAAACAAGTAAACAGCAAAAGCAGCTCTACAAAAAGCCATGATCATAAACAAATATTTAAGTTAGTCCTGCAAACACAGAAGAGATCCCATGCAACACTTATATTGCCAAAAAAAAAAAAAAGTCATAACAGCTGTAAACATACCTGAAATAGTCCAGATTTCTTCTGATAGCTAGTTTACCCACTTGTTTAAACTAGACTTTTTGCTCCCCTACTGCTAAGAGACCTTCTGTTTGGGATTGGCCAGTTGTTACGGAAGTTAAAATTAGGTTTACTTAAAGCCAAGACTGTAACAACTATTCTAGCTACACAAATTTTGGTAGTGCAGTCTTTCCTGTTCAGTCTCTCCCCATACTCTAAGAGCCTGTACCTACCAGTCTTCAGACCAAGACTTCCATCACATATAGATATTCAATGGATGCACAGTACAACTATAAATACTGAGAAGTATTTTCATTAATATTATAACCAAAGTAAACCAATTTTAATCGAATTGAATGAGGAACAGTGTCAATGTGCCTCTTTGTACTATGATTGTGGTACCAGATCATTTAAACATGCTTCAAGCACTACCAGTCATGAAATAATTAAACATTAAAAAAACAAACAAAAAACCCCACAGAATACTTTCTCTGATACAGAAATTTATTCACCTTTTCTGAAGTCCCAAAACATCTACAATTGTTTATACTGAGGTCTGCAAACTTCCAATTATGTTATTTTAACTTCACAGTTTCAAAAAATTGTAAAGCAACTGACAATAGAGGTAATTGCCTTCTTGACAGGGAGATGAATTTACAAGCAGACTTCAGTAGTCAAATCATTTGTACTAAAGACAAATGCATCCACATACAAGCGTAACAAACAGAAGAGGTATGTCAGAGAACATTCACACTGGTTTCAAACATCGTTAGGGACAGTAATCAGTCTTACGCTCCACATTTGCAGAGACAGTTGACCAAGACTGATTGTCTTCAACTTACAGGCCTGCTGACTTAGGTGGACAGACGTCGGATTCTGGTGAATATCTTATCCCCTTCTAACAAAAAAGCATTTCCTTTTGTGCTTCATCACACACTTCAACTTCTAAGTATTTAATTCAATACTGTTTAATATCAGCATCCCAATAACATCAGTATTACTACCCAGCAAAACCAACAAGTCAGGAAACTTCCGGCATGTTATAAATAGGTACTACCTACACAGAAATAGCAGGCTAATGTTAACAGTTTTTTTAATTTTGGCTCCATTTGACAGATCTCTAAAACATAATATTGCTTAAGGGATTCAAGTACCAGCATTGAAACAACAACAACAAAATTATCCTTCCTCTACAGTGAAAGAGAAGAAAAATTCACATGCTTTATAGCAGCTTTCAGCATAGTCTACACACCTGATACAGCTATAGGTTTGTCTAAGTCTACACACCTGATACAGCTATAGGTTTGTCTAATTCCTTCTCCAAGATCTTTCCAATTCCTGCCAGCTGTACTTAGTTATACAAACAAGGGGATCACAAAGGAATTTCAGTTGCCTCTCTTTCAAAACCTCAGGGTGACTTCAGTTACTGCCAACATAACCCTATTATTTCCTACAAATACCAGAAACAGTAGTGTAACTACTTTCCAGTAGTGTAACATTGAGAAGACATTTACTGCCTTATGCAGATGGCTGTTCAGACAGGGATGTAAAGAACACGCAGTACATAGACAAGCACTGCCTTGTCAAATGTCATCATGACCTCTTCGCTCTTCCGAAAGTCTCCGTGATTGCAAAGACAGTTCCAGAATCTTTGATTTTTAGGCTTCTTCCCCAGAGAGGTGTCATCTACTCTTTCCAACAGCTGTAAGACTTACAGTTTGAAGGTGACATATGGCAACTATCGTATGGACCTTCAACAGATAGTTTCCAGCATATTTTAGCAGTGACAATCAGATTCATAGCAACTATTTTAACAGGCAAAAGGCAAATAAGAATAAAAACCACTTCCAAAAACTGTTGCCAGAGTCAGCAATCCTAATTATTACTTAATGCTACTCTGGCAGATGTATCCTCAGCTGTTTTCTCCACCTTCCAAAGCCATCTAATGTATCTGCATACCACATACTTGAAAAAGTAGATCAGAAACCAAAGTATTGGTTTGTTCTCTATAATAAAGACCACTACAAATGACAGTAAGATAATTTTGAGGAAGACCAAGTAGCTGCTTTTTGAATACTTACACAGAGCACGCACATGATAATACAGGAAAGGTTCATGCTTCAAATTTCGTGGCAGGCAATGTAGATGGTGGGCTTATACCCGAGAGCAAGGAGAGCTAACTCAGTAGCTTAGCAGTGATAGGATGGTATTAAGTTATGATGATCATCTTTTTGATGCAAAAAGTACAAGCCAGCAGGGAAGCCTTAATAATAGGAAGGAAAAGTTCAACAGTGGCATGACCATAGATACAATGAAAGTAACGAACAATAAATATGACAAGAGGATCACATGACATAAATATCCTCTTGAACCTAGAAAATAAGATTTAAAATTATATCAAGCTACTTAAGAACTCCCAGAGCCTCAGAAAAATAGCAGTTAAAAGAGATATACAAGCATAATCTGCAAAATTTCCACAACTGTTGGATGCAACTATCTGGACAGAAGCCTAGGGTAAATATAATACATCAGGTTTAAGAGAGACTGGGTGAAAGGTGAGAGAAAGGAATTAAGGATGACAGCCTCTTAGCTTTGGTTAAGAACCCATGCTGAACTGACAGCTACCTGAAAGACGATACTGAAAATAATGGTTTTTATGCAGCGCCAGAATAAAACCCAAGACACAACCAGAGTTAATCACAAAGATGGTGTTACTCCACAATCAGGCGAACAGGAAGAAGGAAAAAACAGAACTCAAGGGATCCTACTGAGCAACAGAAAGAAGGATGACAGACAATGGAGAAAAGCTCACAAGAGACGAAAGTAACAGAAACTAAAGCAGACACCATTTCAAAGAAAAAAGAATAAATTATCGTAACAAAGGGAAAAACATACCTTTTACAAGACAAGAACTAGGACTGACAGAAGAGAAGTCCTAAATATTTTGTCATGAATGGTTTCATGTTCATGTCTGCAGAATCCAAGATGAAGAGAATCCCTAGTGGAACTAGCAATAGGTAACTCCAGACTAATGACAAACATGACCAGAGATGAGAGGGATGCTGTTAGCATTGCAAGAGGTGAAGGAGACTGTGACAGTTGGGCAAGTCACACAAACAGCTGACAGGCTCTGGTTAGCTAACAGAGCCATGTTAATAGCTACTGCCTCAGACAGCACTGCATTCCAGGACTAGCAAAACTACAGCTTTGCCAGATGGCAGCAAGTCATGAGAACACAAACACCATGGATTAAATATGAAATATATTTGAAAGAGCTGCAGCTGGCTGTTTTTTCCTCTTATTTGGTTGACACAGAGTTTCAACGAAGACTGATATAACAAGGAAGAGTTCAACAATGGCATTACATGCTCATGACAAGCTTGATCTTCAACTAAACAGTTGGTCATGGGTTTTTCTCTGAGTTACGTCTTCTGGAAGTACACAGAAATCCAGACTCCAGAGTATAGTGGAGGAATCTCAACTTCTTCACACAGCTCCCCTTCCCAGAAAGAAACTTCATTAACTTAAGGAAAGAAATCTAGACAGACTGGGCATATATGACCATCTCTCAGTCAAGCACCTCTAGAACAGCTGCAACTAAATCAAGCTTATCATTCTACACTCTCCCTTCCATTCATTAAAAAAAAATAAACATACATTAATTACAGTACAGGCAAAGACAGATAGCACTATAAAGCAAATATGATACAATACTTAAAATAAGAATTGTAGAACAGGAGGAAGAAGGTACAAATGGAACTTGAAGAGGGAAAAAGAATAAATAAAAAACACTCAACCATCATTCCCTCAATATTGCATCACCCAGTATTTTCATGCCAGCTTTCCTGGGGGACAGAGTGAAAGCAAGCCTCTTACATAGAGAGAGACACTAAAGGAGAAGTGGGGTTGAGCAAAAGCGAAAAGCAAAAAGCATCCAGAAGTGTCATCAGATTTTAGTAAGATACCCAAGTAAAATAGTTTGCTAGAAAGATGGAAACTGAATTAACAGGTACTAGCAGAAGACAGCCTGGTCAAGCGATTGGTAGGTCCTCCAGAACCTGAACAAAAGAGAACCAAATTCAAGATACACCAAAATTTGATCTTACAAAAGAAAGCAATGAAGAAAAGAACAGTGATTAAAAAAACTCATTAACACAAATATAAGGAAGAGGAAGCTGAAAGTGCCAGTATTGTTGAACTGAAAGGGTGAAAGATAACAAGCACTACAGAGACTTACAAACAATACTTTGAGCAGGTGATGGTTAGAAAGAGGAAATTCGGAAGACAGGATAAAAAATAAACTGAGAAGTCCAGACTCTGATCTTGAACAACACAGCTATAAGGCCTGTGCTATAGAAAAAACATACATATGGAATTCCATCAGCAAGAATCTCAGAGCGGCATTTAGCACAGAATTCTTAAGTATCAATAATACACAAAACATACAAATATGCCTTTTCCAGAAAACCACCAGTTACAAAGAATCTTTTATATATGGTAACCAGAAGTCAGGAGGCACGAAGAGTTGTGCTAGAAAATGGTTAGGGATAGTTATTCACAAAATATAAAGACCTATTATATTTGATTTAATCCACATCATATAATTCTTAGAGTTATATCCCAGAAAAATACAGTCTTCTGACTGTGCAAGGCACTGCACAACTTATGACCATGGTGAAAAAAAGTAGCACCCACAATCTGGAAAGAGAATTTACAAACACAGCGCCATTTCTGGTTGCTCAAACAAAGCTCACTATACTTCACCTCCCCTTGATGTGGAGAAAGACTGAACAAGGCAGCTCTGGCCCTAGTCATACACTGTGAACCTCTGGCTGTTATTCAGGAAGCATTACACTTAATAACTTACTGTGCAGTCACCTTACTTAGGGTAAGACCTTAATGAATTGACACCAGATGAAAGAGGGATGTGCTACATTTTTCCATTTCAAAGCCACAGAATCCAAGGTAAATACAAATGCAAATAAAAATGCGCAGGAAAGAAAACCCACTAGACTAAAACAATGTAAGATTTGACAGCTATGTAATCTTCAAAATGTTGTTTATCACCAAAGCTACATCTGGGACATATTTAACCAGACAAAGACACCCAGATTCACAGTGCCCAGCATTGTGACTGAGTCAGCATCGCAGGGTATATTGTTTTGGACACTCGACATCCAACTCATCTGGCATCTGTACCAGTGCTTTCCCGAAGGCCACAGCCCACTCCGGATCGATACCTGGCAGCGCAGGAAGCGGACGCGGCCCTGAAACTTCAGGAAAGGGCTGGGCCAGTCATTGCATAAAGCCCCAGCTGGGGGTTCCTCGCTGGAGGACGAGGCAGCTCCAGTCCAGCCCAGCCCAGGGAGGAGCGGGAAGCGGCTGGCAGCGAAAGGGCCGGCTGTCTGCCCACACCGCCGCTGCCCCGAACCTGCCCATCCCCATCCCCTTCCCGATCCCGATGCCCACCGCCGCCCCCCGGGCCGGGGCCGGGAGGGGCCGCCCGCCGTGCCCCGCCGCCCCTGCGGACGTGGCGCGGCCCCTCCCCATCCCCATCCCGGGCCGGCCCCGGCGCCCCCCGCCCCACGTACCCTTGGCCTCGCAGTCCGCGCAGTACTTGTTGTCCTCCTCCCGCAGCAGCTTGGCCAGGATGGCCTGGTGCTGCTCGTTCTGCTTCTGCGCCTTCTCTCGGCAGGAGCGAGTGGCCATGGCGCGGCGGCAGCGGGGCGGCAGCGGGGCCGGGAGCACTCCTGCCCTGGCGCGGCCACGGCAACCGGCGGCCGCGAGCGCCCACTTCCTCAACCGGAACTACTTGCGGACGCGGACGCATCCGCCTCCCCGTCGACGCGCCGCTCCCCGCGCGCGCGCGCATTCGCCCCCCCTCGGCGGCCCCTCACGCCGGGAGCAGACGACAAATAGTCCTCAAGCCGCGCCGGGATATGCCACCGCTCCCTCGCGGCGCTTCCAAGGACCGGAACACCGCTTCCCAGCGTTGGACGGGCATGGAGGGAGGCGGTGTCCAGGCGAGAAGAATCACTTGACGGCAGCAGGTGATGTATCCGTCCGCCGGGGCGGCCCCGCCCTCCCCGCGGGCATCACCTGGAGGGCGGGCCCGGCGCGCGCCATCGCACCTGTGCTCGCGGGGCGGGACACGGCCCATGGCCCGTCCCGGGCACCCCGGACTCTGCGGCACCCTGCGCTCCGCGCCGCTCCCAGGTGCCTCCGGACATACAGCCGAGGACCTGCCGGTGTCCGCGGCGCGGGGGCAGCCGGTGTCCTTGGGGCAGGTGGGGCAAGCGCTCGTGCGGCCTCTCGACTGAAGGGACACGGCCCCGGCTGTAACTTACCCTCTGAACTTTCTCCAACAGTACGTGCTGCTGTGTGAAAGAAAGGACTGCGGGCAGCGAAGGCTTTGCAATGGGGAGACTGGGGTTCTTCTGCTCCCACTGAGGCGGTGAGTTGCTCTGAGGAAGGCAGGGCTGGATCCTGAAGCGGCTCTGTGAGCTGGACACGAAGTACCCGCAGAAGGCACAGCCCAAGCCGATTTTCTGGGGCTGAGGCTGAGGCTGCACCTCTACACTTTACCCCTCTTAAGTACCAGGTCTTTATTGTCCGTTCTCCATTTTGTATCAGGTCGCTTTGCCTCTGCTGAATACTCTAGAGTCTGTTCACCGGTAACATCCTTTTTATCAGATCAATTCTAGCTTGTTTTATTTTTTTGCCTCTAATTCAACCTGTCTGGAAAAAGCTGAAGCCTATATATAGCCTATAAAATACTTCAGTGAGGCAGATGGCAATTCAGGTCCTTTCTCTCTCAGCCTTTAAGTTAGTGAATCGTTTTCTACATCTTTCTTTTTCTTAGATCCAATGGTGAATTAAATATCCCCTAGGTTTGGAAGAATTACAGCAGAATTACTGAGAATAACGCACACCAAGTGAATCAGTAGCTAACTAGCTCCATCAAACAGAGAGTTAAGATCTGCCTGTGGGCTGGGAGAGGGTCCTGGCCACTGAGCTACTGGGTATGAGGTTGCAACATGAGGATGTTGTATAGACATGATTCTGAAAGAGGGTTTAACATCCTATTTGGAACAGGCATCGAGGGTTAAAACCAGAAATACAGAATGGCACAACAAAGCTGAGCTCCCGCTGCCTTACTGGGGTGCCTAAATGCAGACTTGCTGCACCAAAGGGTGTGTAACACAAACGTTACTGTATCGGGTATTCACCATGAGTCCCTTGCCTAGGGAGTTGGTTATTGGGACATCATAGTCCTGGCTGCTTAAACATGACATTAAACAGGACCGTTTTCTTGTAGATGAATACTCTACCTACTTGAATACAACTCTTTTCTAGCCCAAAGTGGTTTTCATTATTTGATTTTTTTTTTGGGTAGAGGAAACCAGTTTCAGCTAGAAGGGCAGCCTCTATGCCTTGCCTTTATCCCAGGCCTCAGAGCAAGAGGAATTACCTGAGAGAAAGGGAGATTAACTTGCCTTTCATATGCTAGGCAAGCAGCAGCACTGCCATTTAAAAGCAAATCCTAGTTGCTGTTGTATGTGACAAGACTTGACCTGTAATAGACTGAAACTGTCTTCCATGCTGCCAGAAAAAACTGCACAGGTGTACTTTGCCCTTCGTGCCTTAAAACTAGGTATCTTGATTGATACGGGATATCCTCTTCTAACTATTGAGCATGAAGATATGCTTTTAGTGTTCAGCTCTGAAAATTATCTTTTGCTTCTAAGTACTTCTGCTTCTATAACATATTACAAACATGAAATCACCTGCTTTGCCATGGGGCTGAGATGAAAAAGTTATTAATATTTTAATAGACAGAGCTTTGAAAACAGCATGCAGTAAATACATTATTAGGTGTTTCCCTCAGAGCTCAAATGAATTGAAGGAGGACAAAAATGTATCCCTTCTGGGCCTTTGCTGCTTTTTCTAGGTCCTAAAGGGAAGCAGAGTGCTGTAGATGTGAAGTTATTGCCTGAAGCATTTTTCAGAGGGAGAAAAAAAGGAAGAAAATATGTCTTTCACGATACAGTTTGATTACAGAATGAGTTAAGGTCTGTCCACACCATGCTGTGACATGTAGTGCAGAGAGGCCAGAGATGTCGCTCCTTCAGAAGATAACGCAGTTGTCATGCTGAGCCTGTCAGCTCGGTGCCCTTTGCTTCACCTTCCATTAAGCCCTGCAGAGCACAGCCTATGCAATCCAGTTTTGGAATTGTTTAAGTATATATGCTGTGTTTCAAGACCTGTATCTTCAGAACTGAGGGAGTTTCATGTGGCTAACTGCATTTTCCATAACTTAAACACTGGAGTTCTGCAGTTTCCAATGCTAGAGATTGTGTTGTGTTCAGTAAAAGCAAAGATTTACCCAGCATGAGAAAGATCTCTCCCTAATTGTCACTACTGGTCATCCTATAGGCTGTTCCACTGTTTTGTAGGGATACCTATAGATAACTTGTGAAGTGCATGTTGTTTTATAATCAGATAGCTAAAATTCACTGACTCTGGACACGCACATTATTCAGGAATCATTGCATAAAACAGCTTTAAATAGTATTTGCTAATCAGGACAGTATTAGCATAAATTTAACTTAATAGGGAAAAATGTATCAGGTGCAAAGTTATTAACTGAATTGAAACCAGGTGTCAAAATAGCTGCATTTTTCTAATACCTTATCCTCAAATATTGAAGCCCAGAAATAAATAGGGTTTCAGTTAGAGTTTCTGAATTTCTGATTCATAAGAAACCTTAGTGCTTCAGACATTTTCATGCTCTTAAGTAAAACAAACAAAAAACCCCAAACAAACAAAAAGTATATATGTTTATGTCAAACTTCCTGCGAATGGGCTCTTCCATCTTGGCTCTCCAGGCTGGGGTAATGTGGTGCCTTAGGTCCTTGGCTGGCAGAGAATGGCAGAACCTGAAAAGTTGGCTGTAACCACAGTGTTTCAGCAAACACCTTAGATGCAATTTCTGTCACAGATTTAAGAAAACTGTGAGCTATGAGCCAGTCACTCTGTTTATCCTTGATGGCCAGCAGAGAGAAACAGACATTCTTGAAGGTGCTTTGCTGTGTTCTCAGGCAGGTGTTTGACTGGGGTGACCTGAATCACCATCGGGAAGAGCCTGTGCTAGAAGGTGGTGAATGACTTTTTTGATCATTTGTGTCTCCTAATTGACTCTAAAGCATAGAGAGGGTGACCATCTCGTACCTGAATGGACAAAAGATAGGCATTTAAGAAATGGATTCTCAGCCTAGCTCTAGTACAGATAATTTTATTCCCCCCCAAAAAAAAGAGGAAGCCACAGTAACATCATATTACATAAAAATAACACCTGTATCAGGGAGTCTACAACTATACCAAGGGTTTCCTCATGTTTTTCTTCTTTGCTTAAAAACAAAAATACAGCCCCACAAAAAATTGAACAAACTGTTAAAAATGCAGTATTTTCTACAAAAAAACCCAACAGTCCAACAAAATAGAACAAACTGTAGCCTTTGAAAATCAGAAAGTTAAGTTTTGAAAGCTCAATTTTAATTCTGCTTTGATAAACCTTTTTAATGTTCATATACAAACTACATGTATAGTTGATCATAATACATTAATTTAGGCTTCACAAAACTCAAATTATACTGGTCAGAATGTATTGATGCTATACAAAGAATCTTTATGTGATGCAAAAGTTGTTGGGGACAAGACTATCTAAACTATAGTTGAATATACTGCGTACACAGGAGTGGCAAGATTATATCTCACCATCCCCAAAATGGGTATTCCACATTTTACAGCTTTGTGTGGTCACTGCAATGGGACTTCTGATCAATAAGCATTGCAGGGTTCCCCAGGAGTGGCATGAGTCATGTGTTCGAACAGTTTGAGCACTTACCACTTGGCCAAGGAAGCAAACAGCTATAGTGTCACTTGTAAGATGGTTAAAAAATATTAAAGGACCAGTATTTATAGGTGAGGCTTGTTTCGTACAAGCAACTTGACCAGGGAGATGAGATATTAGAGGTAGTAAATTTTCCCTCCAGTTTCTTGGTCCTTCCTTTACTTCCATGTGGAGACCAAGGACCTGGTGTTTGATGAATTATTGACATTATGACATCCCAGATAAGGCAATCTAGTTTCTATAGCTGCTGAGCATTTTAAATACACTGAAAGATGTGATTGCACTTCTGAAAATTAAGACAGAGATTCCTAAAACTAGAAAGAGATCTCCCTCTTTTATGAGAGTGGCATCCCAGCTCATGATGACACTTTACCAACAGTTTTGTTTTCTTGAGAGTTATTAGTAAATCTGCATTTTAATTGTAAATACAAATTAACACCTGAGGGAGAAACTGTAAATTAAATAGATGGATGCAGATGATGAAATACATTTCAATGACCTTTGCTGTCAGTCATAATTGTGTAAGCTCAGGAAAAAAATACCCTACTGTAGAGCTAATATGTGTACATACAATTATGTTTTAAATTAGTGCATGTATTTGGCCATTATATTCTAGTATGAATTATAGTGTAACATAGTGTAGGTGTAAAATATCCAGCTCGAAAGCTCCACATGGTTCCAGTGGAAGCACGGAAGAGATCTGAAAATTTAAATGCTCTGCACTTTCCAAACTCGCAGTGTGTTTTCAGCTATTTAAGGCTGTTTGTATGTTTCAGTCTGAATCTTTTAATTTCAATTCATCTCATTTTAAGACTGGGCTTTCTGAACAGAGAGGCTGTTGGAACTTTGTGAGTCATGCATTTGGCTCAGTCAGGGTTTGAGGATTAGACTACCAGCCTAGCTATCAGTAGTCCTTGATATGTAGCCAAGAAGAAGAGCAATAATCAGGTGTAAAATCAGTTGCAAAATCATAAATTTGAAATATTAGGGGAAAATATGAAAAGAAAATACAAAGAGGGAGAGCTGAGCTCCATTGTTGCTATTGTTTCATGTGCTACTGTGGAAAAAGTAGTCTTCGAAGCTTAAAAATGTTTTGTTGATGGGTAAATGACAAGATAGACACTAAAGCTAGGACAGTTTTTGATCTTCACACATCTTAATTTTAGCTCTTCAACAATAGGAACTGTGATTCATAAAGCCCATTTTTTCCCATGCCATGAAGTCATGAACTTGCAGAGGATGCAGGTTAAGGACTAGCTGATGAATTGCAAGATTCAGACTGTTGTAGATGAAATAGACTATATAAAAACATAGCTTTTGAAATGGTTTTTCCTCTGTAACATTATGTTTTCCTTCTCTTTTCTGTATTACTTTTTAAATACGGGTGTAAATAAATCACTGTGTGTCTTTCCAATATCCCTTATAATGAGAAGTGATTAATAATTGTGTGCTATATATTACCTATTTGAAAGTCTGCAGTGGTCCTGCCAATGCTACCCATTTTTGTCTTAGTAGGAACTTTCTCAGAAAAGTGGAGCAGTTGAAGACGAACATTTAAAATATTTCTAATTTTTCTCCTTTGAGGTAATTTCATACTGGGGTAGACTGAGGGGGTGGGGTTATAGCACATCATGCTGGCTTCTGAGTGTCTCTGAAGTCCAGAGATGCTGAAGAAAAATCATTCCTACTTCAAAAGCTGCATATTTTTAGAGCAGCGAGTCTTTTATCAAGAAAAGAATGTCCATAGCACTCACAAAGTGAGCCTGTATCTGCAGGAAAACATTTTTCTTCAGCCACTGGATACTCAAGACACGAGAAAAGTGGTTTGCTGTACAAAAGAAAAAACTAATCTCTTCCTTCAGCCCTTCTGTGATCCATCACTTGAGGAGAAACGTACTCGGATGTGTTCCCAGGGCAGTGGCTACATCTGGCAGCTAAAAAAATCTCGTGTGGCTGCCTCTGGAATCATGAAGTCAGTGATGGTTGATGTGATCTTGTTTTTTTGTACAAAACTTGCAGTTATACTGCACAGGAAATATGATGTAGGCAGAGTATGAGCTCTGGCTCCAAGAATTTGCAGCTCTTGAAAGCTGTGTGGCCCTACGCAGCATGTGCAGGAGAACAGGAAATCTGCACAGGCATCTGACTGGAATTCCCTCCAGCTCACTAGTTTGCTTCAACTTTTTACTGCCTTGCTTTAGGCTGACTCTGGAATTCCCTCCAGATCAGATAAAATTTTCAATGAATAGGGAAGTGTTTGTGGAAACCCCCTTGTAACTGCTTTTCAGCAGTTTTTTATCCCGTACAGAATCTCTGTTGGTCCTTTGCTCCTCAGCTCTTGCCTTTGCCTTTACTTTTCCTTGTTGTACTGTATGGTGCTGGTTACTCCTCACCTGCCATGTTTGTCTTTACTGACACAGGCCCAGACATATATACATCATGTAAAAAAGAAAAATTACCATTGCAATGTCTGTGCTTTTGCTACTACAGCATCTTTGACATCAAAGTCCTGTTCAAAATACTATAACAGAAAAGCAACAGAGATTTCCTAAATGCACTATTATTTTGATTGTTTTTAAAATAGGCTTCTATCTTTAGAAAGAATATTGAATTTTCGCTGTTATGGCATAATGATTCGTTGTTATGACAGACTTAATCAATCTGATGAGTCCATGTTCAGTGTTCTGGCAAATACAATCAGCCCTGGAGTATTTTCTTACTCCCCAAAGGCATGTTGCTTCTGTGTTTATTTCATTCTCATGTTTTATCTCAAAACCATATTTCTTTTTCTTGAAGAAAAATGTACTGAGACATACAATGAAAGCCATGTGTTTAATTTACTGAATATGAAATGATATTTTATTTAGGAAGTGAAAGGAGAAGGTTATAGAACAAAAAGTCTAGCTAGGTAATGGGTGAAGAAGTTACAGAGAGAAAATGGAAAAGATTGATCTTACAAAATTTGCAGGGTAGATTTAAAGACAGTTTGTAGTAATAAAAAACACTGTTAGAGGTTCCAAGACAAGCCCAATGTCTCACTTCTAAAAACGATCTACACAATGTGTATTTGTTTGAGTTCGAGATCAAGATCTACTTTCCATAACTCATTTCTTGATTTTGACTCTTCATTTTGTGTTCTTTTATGTCACTTGTCTGCCAGATTATTCTAGGACCTTTGAAGTGCAGAAAGATGATTTATTTTCACGCTTTACTCCCATGCAGAGTTCCGGCATGCGCTGCAAGTCTTTGGGGGAAGGATTTATCTCCTAAAAATATGGAGATTTTACTTAGTGCTATAAAAATGAATAATAAAGAAGAAATATTCTAGACCTAAAAAAAAGTAATGTATCTTGTATGTGTTGTTGAGTCTGCTAAAGAGGATCATTATTTAACAAGCACTGCTTTTTTTTAAATGTTAGTATCTGATTCTGTGAAGACAGGGGTAAGTGTATGGAGCAGCAGAACCAACCATTTCTGTTCCTCAGCAAGTACAGGTCCCAGTCTGTGATGTGGAATGGTGTGTATCTTTCCTATTGCAGGAAAGGCAAGAAAACTTTACGCCATGCAGTAACAATTCCTGCTTCAAACCAAGAGCTTTAGTACATTGCTAGACCCTGTTCATTCCTTGGATGTTGTGCAGAAGGGACCCTTCTTAATCTTGAAATAAGGTGTCCCATGTAACACACAAATACTCCCTGTGTCAGGGTAATTTAGACTTGGAGCTCTATTTAAAATGTTGTGTTAACACTGCACATTTAATAATAGTCTAGTGCTGGGCAGGACATAATTACTTGCTCTGTAAAGCATAATTTGTAATAAGCAATGTTGTCCTTACAACTCTGATTATGTGAGATCATCTCTGAATCTTCAGTTTAAATGACACATCCAAGGTCAGTCATTATCTCTACTTGTTCTTACTATCATAGTCTGATAGGAATTGTCTTTAATATCCATACATAGAGTATTCATGTCCATGACAGCTCTTTAATGCCAGATAAGAGTTTTGGTATCCTCTTTATTGTGCAGCACAAGTGGTTAGCCTTAGCAGAAGGCTCTTAATAAGTGAATTAACAGTAGTTAAGGTTAAAATAAAATTGTAGTATATTTTAAGTGATGTCAATTATATTCAATTTATAGTTCTAACAAACCATAGATCTTACCAAACTACAACTGTTCTTAAATTCTGACAATTATGCAGCTAAATGTTATCCTTCTGATACACTATTGAATAGAAATCCTAATAGAGTACTAAGACAGACTGCTGAACCCCTTCCACTCACTCAGGGGAGACTTAACAACGGTAGTATGACTTTCAACCAATGGAAAAATGAAAAATAAATATTTATTTAAATTGCATCTGGTGGAAAGGTATTGTTGGACATATGTCTTCCTCTGCTATTTCCACTGGAGGTGGTTTTTAGTTTGATTACACTTGGATGCTAATAAATGTTTAGTTCCATTTCTGGTTTTGGGCTGCTTTCCATGAAATCTCTTAACATCTGCAGTGGGTTTTTCTGTCTCCCTGATGGTTCTGAAGTCCTGTCAGAATCATCACACAATTCACAGCTTCTTCTGGTTTCAGCTGAATCTCGCTGCCTGTACCTCAGATAACCAAGAACCAAATTTTCCTGGGTCTCACACCAGTACTAAAATTTATCCATGTCATTATTATGCAAGTTCTTTATATTCTCTGTGACTTTCTAAGTTTGCATTTCAACAGTTAAAGACAAGGCTTCATGTCCTTCGAGTTGCAGCATTCAGAGACACGACAGATTTAACTTACCGCTTTAAGTGGCTCTCTAATTTCAGGGTAGGTTGCATGACATTGACAGTGTAATTTAAAACTGCAATTCTGAGCTTTTTCTTCTTTTTCTTTTCCTAGCACACATTTCCATAACCTACTTGTATCATATTAAAGGAAAGAAAAAACAATTTCCTATGGCTGGCATTTTTTTTTTTTTTTACTAAATATTTACTTCACCAATTGCATCAACCTCCCTCTGCACCACACAATAACAATACAAACAGGCAGATTTTTCAACACATGTAATATGGGCTTTCTTGTGCTTTCCTGTGATATGTCTGGTGGCTGGAGTCAGAGATAGCACTTCTATCTAATCAAATGGGTCTAATCCAATACAGGTAGATCCAGGTCTGGTTTTGGCCAAGTCATTCCACATTCAAGGGCTTAATTTCCCCATCAATAAGCCGAAGATAATGTACTGGTCTCCTTTTAATGTGATAGCAGATTTATAAAGGTGAAGTGCTGCTAAAGAACATTTTATTACGAAATCCTGCATCCCTGGAGCTTAGATTAAGGGACGGCATTTGCCTGGTGCTCATTTGTTCTTTTGGAAATACCTGCTTTGTATTTATTTTTAGAAGATGGCATGGATTTTGAGGTTCAAGGAAATACTTGCTTCCTGCCCTTGGGAGCAGCTGCCTCACTTTGTTGACCCTTTACAGCCTCAAGCTGTCTCAGCTACAGGAGGGTTTCTGGCATGACTCATCCTGGAATTGTAGCTTCCAGGAATATGCATCAGGGGAGCAGAATTGGAGGTAAGCAGGTTTCCCTACTTCTGATCCCATTTCTGGCTGAGACTCAATCCCCCATATGTCTTAGATTCTGTATCTCTTAAGTTGAAGACTCTTCTTAGAAGTTCTTGGCACTCAGAAAATCAGGGTGAAGACTGCAGAGCCTGCAGAGCTGGTCTCCAGCTGAGAGGTGCCCAGTGGGTGGGTACCAGTTGGGCTTGAAGGTTCATGCACTTGGGTGCTCTATGTGCCTTGATTTAGCTGTGGGGCTTACATAAGTGGAGGTACAGCCTTCTGTTTCAGTCCTAAAGCTCCCATTTTTCATCTGTGGTCAGAACCCAAAGGTCAAGTTTTCTGCTATGGAAAAGCTCCTTTTTAGTAAACAAAAATGAGAGAGCAAGTTTTTAAAAGTATTTTTACTTTTGTTAATACAAATGTGGATGAAGAAAAACATTTAAAAATATATCAAATGAAATCTACATGGTTGGGAGAATCTGAGGCTTTGTCATTAGTGAATGATTGCTGTGAGGAGTCCTACTATTTCCCTTTAAATTTTCAAAGATAATGTCCACAGATGCAATTTGTTTAACTTGTACTTGTTGCATAGATACTATGGAAAAATAGTTATTACTAAAACAAATAATTTGATAGTAAATTGAAACTAAGAAGAAACGGGATTTATCCTCCTTCAAATAACCTGATTTTAATGAAACGTTGTGAGGGGGGGAAATCTCCAGGAAGGGTAAAAACTGAGAAAAACTATTGAGTGTTACAGAAAAGAGCCACTTTAAAATGGCTAAAAGAGCCTAAGGCATTGCACAAGCACTGATGAGATTGCTGCTTCCAAGAAGTTTTATTCTGGTCACACACAAGCATCCTTTTTCTGAGGAAGGCACATACAAACTGACCAAGAGGTCACATACTATAGACAGTCTGAATGTGACACACATGGTTTAGTGTGTTAAAATCAGGGGTGTTAGCTGATGCTTACAAGTCAGTTGCCTGAAGACAGTGTGTGCTTGTTTTCTCCTCAATCTAACCAAGAGATGCATCTTATTGGTCTTCTCCCATGTTTTTCTCCTCCTGTGTGGCCTTTAGTGGAGCCCAGTAACAAAGCTTTTTCTGACATGTGCCCTGGTGCTGTATGAAATAGCCTACAGATGTTCACTGCCAGGAGTCTGAGAAGCAGACTCCTTTCACAAACAGACCTTCAACTGTCTGAACAGTGTTCAGTGTGAACAGTGTGAACAATTTTGTTCAGATGTCTCCAGTTGTGCAAATAGTTGTTGTTAGATGTGCCAGGACGCTTATGTTCATCATTGATTCTCTTCAGGTATTTCAGCTTGCATTGTCTTGTATGTGCAAAGAAAATCACAGAATCAGAGAATATGCTGAGTTGGAAGGGGCCCACAAGGATCATCGAGTCTGACTCCTGGCCCTGCACAGGATAATCCCCAAGAGTCACACCATGTGGCCGAGAGCATTGTCCAGACACTTCTTGAACTCTATCAGGCTTGATGCTGTAACCAATAATCCTTTCTTCTTACTTTAAGGGCTTAGGTCAATAATTTTCCCAGAATTCTCCTGCTACCTATTTCTTCTTTGAGAGAGAGGACAGACACATGTTAATATAACAAAGAATCCACACAAACAGTGTCAGCAGCCTGGAGAGCAGAATAGGACCTCAGCTCTTTGTCTTTGCTCTGATGCTTTCTCAGGCTGCACACAGTATCCACATTTCTTTGCTTTTAAAAATATCTCAGATTGGTGCCTAAGATATTAGTACCTGCACACTTCTTTGGAGTGGTAAACTATGTGAATATATCTCACTTGAGTTGATTCTTACTCAAAAAGTGAGAGGTATGTGTACAAGAATATTTCCAAAGACATTTTTAATTACTATTGTCCTCTGCAGACCCTAATTCCTTACTCCATGCAGTAGCTGGCATTCCCCACCATCAGCCAACTATAATAAATTCATTCACACACAAACTTCATTGTTCTTGAAGTCTTGTTTTTCTTGTTCTTAAACACACTCCAGCCATGACTGATGTGGTTTAGTTCATATGACACAGTCCTCTGAGCACTGTTGATCACAAACTGAGAGAACATTGATTACCAAATATTAGGCTCCACGTATTTTCCAAATTCTTCCCATTGTTTACTGATGATGCAAAGGAAGCATTCTATGCCAGTTCTGTGACCATTCCAGAACAGCAATACAGACTGCAAGTAGAATAACAAACACCATGAGGTACAAAAGCTGCACAAGCCTCAGCTGCATAAGAAGAGTAAGAAGTATGGCTATAGTTGGCCAGGAATTGTTTGTTAATGCCAGTGAAACAGCAAACTGTGCATACCTGGGGAGGAGCCAGGAATGACACAGTCCTCCATCCTCTTTTCCGGCACATGCAATCAGAGTGCGGGATACAGATCACAGAAATTAGATACTGTTCATATTAGAATTTCAGGTGGAAATAGAAGTCATAAAAATAAGATATTAATAGGATTGAACACCATGTAAATAGGCAAATCAAGGATTCACCTATGAGTGTAATTTTTGAAAACAGAACTAAGAAGAGATTGATATACTTGGAGAGATTTCTCCACTGAGAAATCTAACTGCATCTGCCAGCACTCAGATTTTCTTCTCCCATCACTCTAAGAGCATAGTGATGTTACTACAAATTAGAAACACTCAACGTGTCTTCTTGTGGTTCCAGTTGAATATTTGAAATGAGGAAAAAAAATATATCTTCATTCACATTGGATTTCATCTCACATACATCAAAGCCAGTCAAAATGTAGTTCATGTCTCTACTATCTTAAACTTATTCTCTATATTACTTTCTTTAATGGTGTTTGTTTATTGACTGTCTTTCCACTAAGGAAACACTACAAGTCCTCTTGACTAATCACAGCATTAAAAAAAAACACAACTGTAAGAGACAGTTTCAAAGGAGCAGCTGATCAAATTCTCCTTAAATAATTTCCAAAATTAATTTATACCTTTTGTCTAGTCCTGTCTCTAGACAATTTGCTTTGTGTACAAGATGTAGGACTGCTCAAGGAGCACAGGGTCTGAAAGAGAACTGGACTGAAAACGTACATAGGCTTAAATGCTAAACTATAAGACCATGGTAAGAGATAATGGAAGATTGAAACAGAAAATTGCCCCACTGATGTTCCATGATGTTTACTATGAGGGGACTTCCACCAAAGAACTGGGTGATACCTCTGTCAGATGAAGGATGCTGGCTGAGCTGCGCTTTGGATATAGTTCTAGCAAAAAGTACCAGTTCTTTTACAGTCTGATGTAATTCCACCACGATTCTTATCATGGCCACAAAAACAGGCATTTGCTAAACAACTTCTCAGTAGTGGAGAAGAGACACGAGTATTTGCTTTTTACACCAGTCCTGATCTGCCTGTAACTTTCAGTTTTAAAAATTATATAGAATATCTAAAAACTAAACAAACTTCAGAAGAAACACTATTAATTGTAATTTTACTACATAAAATATTTTATTATAATTCTTGTCTATGAAGTTTTGATGCACTGTGAAATGGTTTCATGAAGTGCTAACATCCCACACAGGGATGAAATCTGTAAATGATTCTGTATTAGGTGTTTTTATATATCGCTGTATATATATATCTGTGAATAAGGATATGCAAATGTATGTAGATATTTGTGTGTTAGAAACAGTTACAATTTTCAGTTTCAGCTTTGTGTGGGAGGCAGTTTCCTTCCATGGAGAGGAGAAGCATATACATCTTGACCAGAGAGAAGAACCACATGACTAGTACTCAGCAGGAAATGCCAGGAGTCCAGACTGCTACGTATATAGTACCTGGGTGCTTCAGAGGACAGCGTGGGCTTAGCAGCCTGGAGAGCCCATCTGCCCTGAGAAGACAGAGTGGGGATGATGCTAAGCAAGCCTATAGGTTATCCTGCATCTACGTGGGACAGCAGGAAAGCAGGATGACTCATATGCTTTGCAGCTGCTTGGGTTTGCCCAGTCTGTAGCCAAGGAAGGAGGGAAGAGACCTGGGAGTACTGGGAGTGAGGCAATAGGGATGGATGATGAATTTGGGATTGGATGCAGTAGAGAGGATGCATGAGAGGGGGCTGTGAGAGTTACATGTTGGGCCACACTGTATGTTTCCTACTATTCACAGAAAACTCAGCCAACTGGCTTCGCACAGAACTTGCTTTTGATGTGGTGCCACCACTGATGTACTGCAGTGTGTTCTACTGCTCATAGACTAAGTAAAACTCACCCCTGCATGCCAGTCAGGGTCAATGAATTACCAAGGCATCAGTGTCACTCTCCAGCATACCGAACCCTTCCCAGAATTCATGGTAAATCCAGGCCTCTTGTCCTTGAGTGTAGAAAAGCAGCATATTCATGCTAAAATTGCATCTCATAAGGCAGCTTCCTTGGAGGCAGCCTAACTTTAAAAAAATCCAAAGAAACTAAACAAAAAATGGGCAAGAACACAGGCTTAGGGAAAAGTTTGTTGTATGTCCAGGAACAGTATGACATCCAAGACCACTTCAGAAGTTTTATAAAAATGTGTCTCACTGTTGAAGTACAGCAGATGGAAACGGTTCTGCAGAATACAAAGTGAAATTTGGGCTGCTATTCCCAAATTAGGTTGTATGAGAATTTCCTACAGACTAGGCAGTCCAAAATGTTAGAGGGATTTCTTGCCAAATTTCCCTATTCCCACTCATCATCTCATTCCATGCCTTACCATTTATCTCCCAGCAATCAGCAGATGATGAAGCAAGATCCATGATGCATTAGTTTTCTTTCAAAGGCCTGGAGAAATCATCCTTTCCTCTGTTCAGGGTTATCAAACCAACATCATAGAATCAACTAGCTTGGAAAAGACCTCTGAGATCATCAAGTCCAACCTTTGACCTAATACCTGCCTACTAGACCATGGCACTAAGCACCACATCCAGTCTCTTCTTAAATACCTCCAGGGATGGTGACTTGATGACCTCCCTGGGCAGCCCATTCCAATGTGCAATCACCTTTTTTGTAAAGAACTTCTTCCTAATGTCTAATCTAAATCTCCCCTCTCTTATTTTAAGCCTTCTTGTTCTACTCCTGGTTGCCTGGGAAAAGAGAACAACCCCCACCTCACTACAACTTCCTTTCAGGGAGTTGTAGAGTGATAAGGTCTCCCCTGAGCCTCCTCTTCTCCAGTCTAAACAACCCCAGCTGTCTCAGCCACTCCTCATAGGACTTGTGCTCCAGTCCCTTCACTAGCCTCGATGCCTTTCTCGGGACCCGCTCCAGCACCTCAATATCCTTCCTAAATTGAGGGACCCAGAACTGGACACAGTGCCCGAGGTACAGCCTCACCAGTGCTGCGTACAGAGGAAGAATCACTTCCCTGGTCCTGCTGGCCACTCTGTTCCTGATACAGGCCAGGTTGCCATTGGCCTTCTTGGCCACCTGGGCACACTGTTGGCTCATGTTCAGTTTCCTGTCAATCAGAGTCCCCAGGTCCCTTTCTGACTGGCCACTCTCCAGGCACTCTGTCCCCAGCCTGTAGTGCTGCAGGGGGCTGTTGTGGCCAAAGTGCAGGACCCAGCACTTTGTCTTGTTAAACCTCATCCTGTTGGATTTGGCCCAGCTATCCAGCCTGTCCAGGTCCCTCTGCAGAGTCCCCTGCCTTCCAGCAGATCAACACTGCCACCCAACTTGGTGTCATCTGCAAATTTGCTAATGGTAGACTCATGTTTTCCAGTGCCACTGTGAGTCCTCTGTTTCAATACAATCTGAAAGAATATAACCATTTTTGTTACCATAAACTGAAAGTAAAAGCATATGCACTGGTGTGACGGGGGAAATCCTGGGATCATGTCATTGCAGAAATGAAAAAGCAAAAAAAGACTTAAGAATTGAAATTTCTACTATGTTATAAAATAAATGAGTAAGTTTTCAATTTTCTTCTGATGACCAGACATAAAGGGGATGCAGCACTATAGGTCAGGGCCATTCGCTTAGCATGGGACAAGCTCTCACCTCCACATGCTGCCAGTTCACAGGTTTAGAACATTTCGGGCTGAAGGAGGTGTATGAGGTGCTGCTGATGGACATGCTGAGGGGCTTCCTTGGTCAGCTGGGGTTTTCTGAACTGCAGGAGTCCCTGCCAGACCAGCACTGCAGGACTGGCTGCAACAAGGAAAAGTCTAGAATAAAAGGTCAGTTAGATGTTACAGTGACCTTGCCATTCAGGAATGGAAGGAAAGACTCCAGAAACAGAGACCTGTTTGGTGGGGTTCAGGGTCCAGCCCGTGCAGCAGTTTAGCCCAGGCCTGGTGCAGTTCAGGTGGGGAAGCCTAGTCCTGCCTCCCCTCCGTAACACACCAAGTTACTGGTCATCTCTTTCTCCACCCTTATTTCAATAATATGGTGAAATGAAAATACCTATTCTTTCCTTGCATTCTTGTGCTGTTTTGCCTTCTGGCTTCTTGCAAAGCACCACAGTAGCTGCATGAATCCTGCACCGAGTATTCAATTTTTTCTCCTCGCACAGGGTTTGTGGAACCCAGCAGGCCTCTGTGATACAGCCAGTATTATCCACCCTTCACTACAAATGGTTTTACAGGAAGGACCATCTGGTGGTCAGCTGCCCAAATGCGCATTTGCTGCCTCCTGCACCTGTTTAATGTGTCATTCAGCCTCTCCCTGACAGGTGCTCTCCCATCAGAGGTCTTCCTAAGCAAGGGGCCGAGAGGATGCCGCACATCTCCTGAAACACCAGCAGGTACAGACACCTCTTTGAGATTTCTGTTCTTAAGGAAGAAAAAATCCCAGCTTATCTTCAAAATGGAGACGATGTATAAGACCAGAAGGATACTACCTGGCTCAGAGATCAACCTTGCAACTGCGTCGATGCTCAGGTGAGCCTGCAATGCACCTGCCAGTCAGATCTGTACTACCTTAGGATGTGATTTCTCTGTTCAAACTAAGCCATCAAACTGTATTAAAAACTTGGTTTGGGACTGCCCTAGCATACTGGAGTATCCTGACTGGACCGCAGCCATGTGCCCTGAAAAAAGTTCAATAATGTAACCTAAGTCACCTTTACCAAGGAGCCCTTGTATTTATGTGTAAATCTTTCAGGGAGACTGATGCTACTTCTTAGAGTCATCTCTTTCTCCCTCTGCATCCTTGACTTGCCACAAGAGATACATTATAATAGAATAATTAACTTGAATTTCAGAGTCAAGTGCAATTGGAGAAGTTCCAGTCCATGGAACTTACCTTTTTATTTGACTGTCATTAGGATCTTCACATACAACCCCCTCCAGATTATCAGAAGATTACCTTCAGAGAAAGGAAGCAGAGGGAGAAACCTGCAATTTGGGATTAATTTTGTGAACTATTCTGTTAATTACTACTCCAGAGGAACTAAGGGTATGTATCAAAAAACAGCTTTAAGGTTGGCAAAAATTAAAAACAAAATTAAAAAATATGCTATTTAATAATAAAAGGGCTGTAGTTGTCATTATCAGGCTGAAAAAATGACAGCACTAAAAGTAGGGAGAGTGACCCAATATGCCTGCCAGACCAAAGAGTTACATGTCATTATACTGCAGTCCTGTCTCAAGAAAATCATCTGGAAAAAAATCTGTCTGAAGATCACACATACATACTGTAGAACTTGCAAATGAAAGCCCTGGGGTAAAAAACATAGGCTAAATGCAGGATATTCCTTGAGCTAAGAAACATTTGCTCATCTGTCTTCTAAGAGATGATGAAATTTTCCTCAGCTTTCAAATGGCAACTGGAAACACACCATCCTTTGTTCTTTAAGGTCTCATGAGGAAGTCACACAGACTAAGGGTTTGCTGAGCAAATATGACTTTTTTTTTTCTAGTTGGCCAGTTTAATTTTGATATTGGCTCCCTCTCAGAAGCACATCAGATGATGACTGCTTAGTTGTTAGGTTGGTGCACCTCACCCTTTCCTTATTAGGGAAAAAAACCCCAATAAATTTGTAGGTTTGAGATACTTCATGTCACCCAGATGTAAATATCTTCAGTGTTACCCTCCCGGCTATATCATGCTTTAAGCATTTGTTTGGGAGATGGATTGGCAGAAGGAATTTAAAGTCTTAGCTTCAGCCTTTTCCCTCTCGTTTTAAGGCACGCAAACTCCCTAAGTGTCTAAGAACTGGCCCTGGACATCCCCTTCTGTTCAAGGAGCACTTGGGAAAGGCAAGGCAGCAAAAACACTGCTGGTTCTGTTGCCTCACTGCAACCCTCCTCCCTCCAAGGAAAAAGCAAGTGTTTCACATCTCATGTTCAACAATGCTCTGTCTTCTCTAGTCACAACAGAGCTGGCATCTAATGCATCTCTCCTAGGACAGCTATTTGGGCAGCCTTTAAAGTCAATGGGGAGGACGCACTTAACACCCCCTCCATTCACCACCTATAATGACAAATTCATCTCCCCATACTAATCCAGACTACTTTCTAGAGGCATCTCACTCCACGGCAACTAATTATGAAGCCAACACATGGCTATATAAGTAACTTGAGTTTGAAACAGTTGATTACGAGATAGTCCCAGTCCTAACCAATAGTTCAGTATCTGGCATCCAGAACTAACGTGATCACCACTTCACTTTGTAGCTCACCTGATTTTGTCAGAGACTAACATTTGAGAATCACAGCTGTGTTTTGATGGCCAGATATGTCAGCTGTAATATAAACGAATGTGTTAAGTAAGGACCTTAAAGAGCTTCTCTAAATACGTTCATCCTAGAAATGGTGACATTAAAATATGTGATCTTTTTACAGGTACAAGATTATAGATGACTGAGAGACTTAATGCCTGGAAAATGCCTGTCAAAGACTTTGCTGCTGTAAGGTTTAGGTGGCACTTCTGATGTCAAGGGAAAAAAATAAATCCATTCTCACAGAAAAAAGTGCAGAGCAATGCTGAATATTTCTGAAGCAAATACATACAGTCATTCATCAGCTTGGTTTCCAAAGGATGGGAGGACAATTTCTGCACTGCCCCAGTACTTTAGAAATCAGTGAGTAACTCCAACCTATTCTGAAAAGGCATTAAGGAGAGAAGAGTTCCTGAGCTAATTAAGTTCTTGCAAGATCTGTGGAAATCAGTGTCTGGGAACAAGGTCCAAACAATTCTCCTCAGGGGGAAAACATGGGCAGAAAGATGCCCTGTCTCTTGCCCAGTGGAGATAATGTCAAGTAACAGGGCAACATGGAGAAAGACACTTGATCAACAGGATGTACAGGACATCAAGAGGGAACCGGACTTTGTTAGTTCCACTCCTCACAGCACTCATTTAAATAACAGCTCTTTTCTCAGGATTTGCTATTTTGTGACTATAATTCGATTTCCACTGTGCCAGCCTTTCTGCAGCAAAAGCCCTCCCCAATGCCCAGTTACTGAGATGTAAGAGTGAGCACAGCCATACCCACATTAGAATGTAGCCAACACAAACCACCAGCTAAGCAAAGGTATTTTATATTGTATGTTACAAAACCATGAAAGCAACCACAAAAGTGTATGGGTATTCTTACCATCAGCACAGAGAAATACAAATTATTTCCTTGTGCTGTGATATACTTGATGCTCTGTTACTGACTGATGAACAATTACAAACCCCACAGAACTCCCAAATCTTAGCCTATTACAAAATGAACAGCTCTTGTAAATGAATTTGTGCTTTTCTTGACATTTCAGAACACAATGGTGTGGTGCTTTTTCAGTAACAATACCAAAATATGGGGCATAAAAAGGCAGGTAAGGTACCTGTCATTACAGATTGCTGGAATTTGTGATCATTCATTGCAGTCAACTTAAAAAGTAGTAAAGTTTTATAATAACATTCTATGGTCCTTTACAGACATCTGCTACCATCAAGGGTAATTTTACTGTGATTCCATGATATAATAAATCTTGCATTTTAACTTAGTAAAATCAGCACTGAAATATAAGCTTTCCAAACATGGCAATATATAACAAGTGTTTTATTTAACTGTTGAATACAACTTCACATATTTTGTAAAAAAGTAACTACAGAGCAATTTTTTCAGATAATAAAGGCTTCATAATTTTAATAACATACCAAATGTATCTATGCAAAGTAGCAGGAACAAGTTTAAAAGAGAAAACCTACTGCAGAAACACAGAATACAGGTTTTTAGTCAAGAAAATCAAATGGAGCAGCATCCTCCAATACTGCAAGGATTTGCTCATATAGGCAGAACAATTTTCTTTTGTCTCCCAGAAAGTTAACAGAAAACGGATTTTTCACTGTTTTTTCACTTTTTTTTTTTTCAGGATTTTTCCACCACTGCTTTTCACTGTTTTTACTATCAAAAAGAGCTATAAAAATAGATCCAATTAGTATTTATAATAAAAATATACCTGTGACTAATCTAATGGCTAATGCCACAAGCCATCACCTCACCCTAATGCTATCTCAGTGAATTGCTAATAGTAATCATATGGGAAAAGCACTGAAAAAGTGCTGAAGTGCTGCTTTCCTAACTGCAGGCACTGCCAGAAAACAAAACAGAAATGATAATTTACACCCTATGACATCATTGTATCAGTTGTTACATTCAAACCATGATTGGTTTTGACAGGTACCAGGAGTGGTTTTGCAGCATCACAGGAATTTGAGCTTAATTATCACTGGAGCCCAGGGATCATCTTTTTTGTAAATGCCAAATTGCCAGACCACACAAAAGGTCTCCTTGGCATTCACTCTTTAGCTCTTATATATTATTTTTCCAAATGTTGAGTTTCTTATCTCTTACTGACACATTCTGTAAGTAAATTAAGCAAATACTTGGTGGTTAAAGATACCGGCCTGGGAGATGGTAAAAAAGGCCTGAAGCTGCTCAAGGGTGAAGTCGTATCCTCTGTTTCCCGAGCACCAATTCCTTGACAGCTATTTACAACATGGGTTAACAGGAGCCTTTTTATTTTAGGAAAAAATTCTTCAGCGAAAGGGCTGTCAAGAACTGGAACAGGCTGCCCAGGGAAGTGCTTTAGTCACTATCCCTGGAGGTATTTCAAAGATGTATGGATGTGGCACTCAGGAACATGGTTTACTGGTAGATGTGGCAGTGCCAGGTTATCAGTTAGACCTGATGATCTTAGAGGTCTTTTCCAACACAAATGATTCTATGTTTTTTTGAAAGAAAGAAAAATCCCTCCCTTTATGAGGCACTCTGTCTTATTGGTACAGACAGTGCTCTCAGAATTATCTTCCAAATCCAGGTGCCCCATGGATGCTGGCAAGGAGTACCCAGGACCTGCCTGATCTCCATCAGGAATGACTGCCTGTCTGTGGCTCTTACAGCAGCAGTCATCACTTGCATGAAAGAAAACAAGCAGGGGCCTGGATAGCCCCAACTCAGGTTGGCCCTTACTCACAAAGTTGAGCGAGAATGAAGATAAACAACTGAAATATAAAGAAAATGATGGAAAGGTGAGACCAGTTCCTTGTATGCTCAGTCAAAAAGGTGTAATTCTGCATCCAGACAGGAGTGCAGTCTATGCTAAAGGAAGGAACTGATTTGAAAATCAGGAATGTGAAGAAGCAGAGCTAGGCAACTATTTATGGAGTGTGTGCTGGGAAGGGTACAACCTGGTATGAGAAGATAATGAAGTCATGCAACAATCCATGGAGAATAAGATTTAGGATTCAAAAATAAAATAACTGCAGTAGTGTTACTACCTATTTGCAAATTAAGATGTTAAGCCTCTTAATACTGATGCAGAAAAGGCAGAAGCTTTCAATTAAAATTTCTACTTCCTATTTGAAAAGGTGGTGTATTGTGTGAGAAGTATTTTCCAATCCAACAGCAACTGAAAAGGCAAAGCATAACTAGAAATAACTATGTTAATAAACAGCACATATTTAGTTTAAAGATAGTTGACCCAGCGTATCTTTAAGTAACTGAAAATGTACATGGATTTTGGGAGGATCTGTCACACTACAGAAGGAAAACTAGAATGAATTAGATACACTGACCAGTTTTCCAATATCCAAACCATGCTTCAGAATTCAAGATAAAAGGTTCAAAGTGTAATTGCCACTAATTAACATATTTTATAAAACAGCTTTAATTAATCTCACTCAGCTCCTCAGTGTCAGTACATTTGTAAGACGTCATCACAGTGAGACAAACATCCGAACTCATAATTAGTGTGATCTGTGTCGGTAATGTACACACCAGGTACATAACCTGGCAAATTTCAACAAGGAGCTCCCCACTGGCTGCCAGTTGAGTGAGTCTTAGGGAGGCCGCACAGATTTGTGACAAGACCAACACACTTTAATGCTGCAATAAAACCATGCAAAGGCAAAGGTGGGCAAAGCAGGGCAAAGCCCACACAGAACCAGAGTAATGCAAAACCCACACCATTCTCTGATTCTGTGACTAGAGAAGATCCATTTGTTTAGGCGACCAAAAAGAACTTGCACAGAAATAGAGCACAGGTTCACACATTTCAATAATTACAGCTTATTCTGATTAATAAATACCCACACAAGTGGTAGATTTGCACTCTACTACACCATTTACCACTAGGCAAATTCTTAAATGAAGAACTGAGCTCAGTCTGACTGAAAGATATTTAGTTTGATGCCAGATAACTTTAAGACCTGTAATATTAGATCAACTAATGGAACTTTCTGACACCTTTTGTCCATAAGGTGTCAGAAAGTAATACTGTATTATCCCCAAGCAGCATTTAGCCTGTTTGCAAATGGGCATCTCCACTTACAAAGGGAAGGATAACGCAAACAGCATGGAAGTAGCCAGGTTATAAGGAACAGTGTTCTAGAACTGCACGTAGAGCACCTCTACACTACTTGCCATCATGAGCTGATCCTCTTGGAATCAAACCTCCATTTCCATTGTCCTGTTTAGTCTTCAGTCTGAGACAAAACCACCCCCTCTTGATAAACAGGAAAAGCCCAACCCACTGTAACAGGGACAGAGGGGATGGTTCTTTAGTAAAGGGGCTTCTATCAGTGAACCACTGTGTGAAATCAGTGACCTACTGATCTCCTAAAAGGTGGCTCCACCTTTGATGAATGGTGTCCAGGATCATGAACTGCAAAGCTCTTTAAGAAGTCCAAGCCCTTATACATCCCAGTAAGCTCCTGACTACCAATTTCACATCGCTATACCTGCATTTATACTTGCATAGTGTAAATAGTATTAAAGATCAGGCAGACATGGAGAAGTAACAGTTCCATAATCTGCATTGCAGCATTGTGTTTATTTACATTGCATCACTCAGAAAATTCACGAGCATGACAGAAACAAGAAGCTTCAAAACAAGTCCAGGTGGGATTTTTTCTGTACATTATATTTTTCAACAAGTAGAAATATTTTATCAGCAATACATACACATTTAAACATTAAAAATCAATACAGCGTCCTTTTCTCTCCCAGTCTCCGAAACGTGTAGGTTCAGGGCCTCTAGGTCCACCTTTCTCTTTTGTAGCAGGATTGATTCCATCAGGGAATTCTAAAATAACAGGAAAAGTTCATTAAAATTTCTATAATATTGACAAATATAAAGATGTCACCATTTATGATGTTTGCCTTTTTTTGCATTTTCAAATGCAAAATCAATTCTCTTTCATTTTTAAGGGCAACCTTGAGTTAAGTGTTTCCAAGAGTCCTACAAAAGTAATTTCAGTCTTTTTGACTACAGTCAGCAATATGTATGATTATATTCAGTTATGAAAAGAAAAAAGCAACTCAATGTCCAGAGGCATTAAAGCACCAGAGTTTCTCAAGAATTTGCAGTCCAAACTTGTATCATTCAGGCACACTTTAAATGTTCACTACATCTAAAACCACAGGTCACTTTCTGTTTGTTTAGGTCTCTAAGTATTCTGCATTAAATTTCACTTGAATTTTAGTCAAGATTCTATTATTCTTATATTTAAACCACTATGTTTTTCCTGGATGCTGGTGTGTTTTTCAAGAAATGTCATGCTGATAGTCATCAATATCAGAGTAGAAATCGAAATTTTTTATGTCATAAAACTTGACCTAAG
This sequence comes from Grallaria varia, assembly GCA_013396735.1. Classification (NCBI taxonomy): domain Eukaryota; kingdom Metazoa; phylum Chordata; class Aves; order Passeriformes; family Formicariidae; genus Grallaria; species Grallaria varia. Next base: position 135,278 of record VWZG01005387.1, on the reverse strand, counting down.
CTCACTAAGTCACTGTGATGCCCTCTCAGGAGAGGGAGACTCTTCCTAAGTGGGATATAAATGGGACTTTCATCTCTGTCCAATAAGTGACGTGCTAAGCTTACACATGAGCAATGCTGCTTCTGTTCACAGAATGGTTTGGAAAGGGACATTAAAGATCATCTAGTTCCAATCCCCCTGCCATGGACAGGGATGCCATCCACTAAAACTCATTGCTCACAGCCTATCCAGCCTGGCCTTGAACACTTTCAAGGATAGGACATCCACAACTTCTTTGTGCAACCTGTTGTAGCACTTCACCACCCTCTAAGTAAAGACTTCATTCCTAACATGTAATCTAAATCTGCTCTTTCAATTTAGAAATCCTTGTCCCGTTACTACATGTTTGTATGAAAAGTTCCTCTCCCTCTTTTTTATAAACCCCCTTAAGGTACTGGAAGGCCACTCAAAAGCCTTGTCTTCTCCATGCTGAACAACCCCAGCTCTCTCAGCCTGTTTTCCTTGGAGAGGTGCTCCAGCCCTCAGATCATCTTTGTGTCCCTCCTCTGGACCCACACAATCAGGTCCATGTCCTTCTTACGCTGAGGACCTGGGAGCTGTACAAAGCACTCCAAGTGGGGTCTCACAAGGGCAGAGTAGATGGGGTGAATCACCTCCTTTGACCTGCTGGCCATGCTGCTTTTGATGCAGCCCAGGATGTGTGCTGCCCATGTCCAACTTTTCATTCACAAGAACCCCCTATCCTGCTACAACAGAAAAGCGCCCTGCCAGCTTATGCCACTTTTTCAAACACCCCAGAGCTTTCTGCACATCAGTCAACATGTTTATAGTGCTCAGTGATCCCTTACTCAGGGCTGTCTCTTAAAAATAGTTAACTCAGGCCACCAGTCCATGAAGCACTTGTTGGCACAGCACCATCGTAGGCTAAGTGTCTTTTCATCCTGCACTAGACTGTTGAAACTCACTGTACCCCACATGCCCCTTGCCACTCTGATTTTCCAGAGCCTCCCACATATACATGTAGCAGAGTTGAAAATCAAAAACAACAACGGAAATCCTGAAGAGCAGAGTAAAAGAACAGTGATGGAGGGAGACTCATGGAGCTAGAGGCTATACAGAATGACATACTGGGATGCCTGTTTAAAAACTGATGTACATCAGGATAGGAAATATCAGTATTTGAGCACTTCTGGCAGTACAAGGAGCACAAATGCATCTAATATTATTCTGTAGATGTCATCATCCCAATACCCAAGCACTGCTGATGTGCTGACACTGGATGCAGACGCTCAAAAGACTTCTGTATGAGAGCTACACAGCAGTGGGAATTCCAATAGCCAGCTTAAACTCTTATTTTTTTTCCTAATAACACGATGGCAGTCCACAAATGATACATCACTGGTGTTACATGTAAAAAATGCACAGGTACAACTAAATTTAAAGGCAAAAGAGACCTTGAGTCTTGCTCTAAACCTGGAACACCTAAGCAAAAAGCAAAAGATATTGATCTTGCGTGTATTTTAAATGAAGCCGTGATAGCATTTATTTTCTTGGAAATAAGAAGACAAGAATTAAAGAGCTGCGTACACAGTAACTCCAATGCCAAGTCAGTTCTCAACAGAGTCACAGTCTGAAATTGAGTGCAATCCTTTTGGAGATGATTCCATAATACAATAATGATACTATAATACAATTATATAACTACAATCTTGTGAAGCAATTTGTGAAACAAGGAGAAGCAGAAGTAGCTTTTCACCATGATGCAGCTTCCCCAGCTGCTGTGCTGGCCTCAGGAACCTGTGAAATACATCCTTTAATCGGAGCCTCTTTTTGGCTCATCTTCACAAAAAGTTCCCCTATTCCGTGCCATTTTACCCTGCATGGAAAGAGGGTACTTCTGTGGAAGAGTATCTGAGGATTTTGGATATGAAATTAAAGATTCTAAGGTGGAAGAACAAGTTTCTTAAATGAACGTCAGGAACAATTAATCTTTGTGCTGCTGTTGTTCAACTCTGCAGGCCTTATGGAAACAAAAAAGGGGCACATCCTCAGGGACTGAACTATGGATGGCACTGGCTCACTCAGATCTTGAATATGGAGCTTCTGACAGATGTGACAGCTACACTTTTTAATTTCCTGGAGGTGTGTGGTAACCCTCTTGTAAAACAGTATCACATTCAGTTCTGGAAAATTATGTTTATCCAAGAAGACTACATCTAAAGAACTGAAGCAATTACCAGCTCTGTACAGAAGGGCCCTTTAATGCATTTGAAGTATTTACTGAAGGAATGTCTACAGCAGAAGGAAATTCTGTATCCAACAGGCAATCTGTCGCCTTCCTTTTGGAGAGTATGAATCAGCCTGTATGTCTTTTCCCCAGAATGCCAGTGATTTCACATGTGGACTTCTGTTTACATGCAAAAACATAATATATTTTGAATATAGAATGAGAAGTCACTTCATCAACATGTTAATGAAAATTTATGTTGGGCAGAAGAAACTAGTGTTTAATTTGTTGCAAATAGTTGCAAGTTATTGCATGTATCTTTTTAAGTTCTTGCATAATAAATATTTTGTGTTTTAAAAAATAAAAATAGTAAAACACAAACGCCACACAGAGTACTGTGTCCAGCTCTGGAGCACCCAACACAAGAAAGACGTGGACCTGTTGGAACCAGTCCAGAGGAGGCCACTAAGATGATCAGAGGGCTGGAAGACCTCTCCTATGCAGACAGGCTGAGAGAGCTGGGGTTGTTCTCCCCAGGGAAGAGATGGCTTTTGGGGAGAGCTTATTGCAGCCTTTCAGTACCTATAGGGGGCCTATAAAAAGCAGCTGGAGAGGGACTTTTTACAAGGACACAGAGTGATAGGACAAGGGGGAATGGCTTTAAACTGAAAGATGCCAGGTTTAGATATTATGAAGAATTCTTTTTACTGTGAGGGTGGTAAGACACTGGAACAGGTTGACAAAGAAGCTGAGGATGTTGTATCCCTGGAGGTGCTCAAGGCGAGTCTGGATAGGACTCTGAGCAACCTGGTCTAGTGAAATGATCTTTAATGTCCCTTTCCATACCAAACCATTGTGTGATTCTTTAGTAATTTTGTCACCTGGATATTCATAGTAATTAATTGGTACATTAAAAAGCTTGTCCTAGAGACCTCAAAACAGATAAACATGGGTTATCACTACTGTTGAAGAGTAGCAGAACATCACACTATGTCAAATGAGATAAAGCACGACTAGCACTTTTAGTTAAGGGAAGATGACTAATTAAAAAGAAGGAAGAGATTCTGTCTTTCTCCCATCTGACAAAAAAAAGTGTATACTCCTAGTGAGTTCAGCAGTGACGCATCTGCGCTTTAATCTTGGCAGGTTCTCTAAGTGCAGCCCCACTGAAGTCATCAGAATGCAACACAAATAGCACTTTGTCAGGTCTTCCCAGACCCCACCAAGCAGCTCAGTAAATTCAGTATCTGTGGCTGCTTTTCAAAACACTGCTTCCAAGACTAAGAGAAAGTCTGGCTGCAAAATGCAGCATGAATCAGAAATATTTTGTGGACTAAGAAATAGAACGGGCCTTTGAATTATTAAAAGTAGCTGGTGCCTTCATGAGTTTATTGCCACCATTTACAGCAGTACTATTACAGACCAAAACCATCTACATTTCTCAAAATCATGCAATGGTTTATAGTGGAAGGCACCTTTTGCAGGCACCTGGCCCCAACCCTGCTTAAGGCAGAGCTGCTATTCGGTCAGGACAGCCAGGCAAATTTGAGTGTCTTCACGAGGAGAGGAGTAACAGGCTCTCTGGGTGACTTGTTACAATGTCTGATCACCTTTGTTCTCAAGACTTTTTCCCTTGCACCATTTGCTGCAACTTGTCAACTCACTCGCACTGACCTGCCTCTCTGGGTTTTTTTCAGAACCATTACGCTTAGAAAGTATTTCTGAGGAGCGCTGAATGCCAGTCATCATCTTAAACTGACATCAGCACAGCATCTCATGGTCTAGCCTATAAAGCACAGCTTTCAATTTTGTAAAACATTACTTACTTTCCAAGGGTTCCCTCTCCATACTGGACTCTTCTGGTTCATCAAATCGACCCACAGGTAACTTTGGTTTTTTAAGTGACTGCTTAGTAGGTTCAGATCTTCCTCCTGGTTTCGAGTTAGAGTTGCTCCGCAAGTTGCAAACAAGTGATGACTCTATCAAGCAAACGGACACATGTATCATAAATGTGAGAGTTTAACATGAGTAACTCTATGACTGTTCAGAGCACCTCTGAAAAAGACCTACTTCAGAAACTAGGAGGACAGGAGGACTAGTGGAGGACAGGAAAACAAACCCCCAAAATTATTTAGCATTCAACTCATGAACACCTAAGAAATCAGCAAAGATAATTATTTTTGGCCCTAGAAACATATGTAGGCAAAACTGTGTTAGTTGTATAACTCAGTTCACATAAACAGCGTATTTTAAACTGCTTGAACTTCTCTTTGCTGTTACCTCCTTGTATTTTAGACTCTAAATAGTAATTATGCTACCATAGACCAGTACATTCCGCTTTCTGGGAAAAGTCTTAACCTCCCCCAAGAAACCTGCTGCTTTCCAGATCTTGGCTCATTTCCAGCACCTTTTCAGTCAGAAAAAACTTCTGCTTTCCCAAAGGAAAGTTAAAAAAAATAAAATGCTGTTCCCTTAGTAACAGGTTTTCCAGAATGTTGGCAGAGGACAGTTGGGCTTCCCTTAGGATGGTAAAATAGTTCAGCTGGTAGTCAAAAACAGGACAAACTTTGAGCACATTTAAGTTCAATTATATAACTGCATGCAAATGCTTTAATTAGAACCACAAACTTTTTTCCTTCAAAATCCTACTAACAATTTCGTTAAAAAGCCAAATGTCCACGGTGAGCATAAACTACCCTGTAAAAATATTTTGGCTATGGACATGTGCCTAAAGCAGCTCTGACTTAAGAAGAAAATCTTAAACAGAAATTCTTCCTGTACCAGCTGGATGGAAAGTACCTGAAAGAACTATTCTTCTCCCTTGCTGAGGAGACTTCATAAGGAAACTGTCTCAAGCATCGTGAATTTGACTCACCTAAATATATGCTAACAAACAACCCACCTGCATATTCATTCATGCATTTTAAAATACCACAGCTTTAACATTAAACCCTGCAGCCACATAAACTATTACATTTGCCAACTGCTGCCGATGCCCCAAAGGAGTAATTTTTTTTTTAGTTTAAGTATGACATAACAATCAACAGTAAAGTATCTAATCCATTGCAAACACTGGATCCTTCTACTCCTGCCAAGTGTCTTGTTATTCATCAGCAAGCAGAAGATAAGGTAGCCAGAAAATTAAATTAGAGCTGGTATTCTAATCAAAATTCAAATGAAAGTCTGGTATAAAATCAATGATCTTAGTCAAAAGAGAGAGACAAAATCCATTTTTCTGTTTGCAATACTTGATATTCTTGACCAAAATATATTGTTCTTGACATACGGTTGACAAAAACTGATCTTTGACTTCCTTATTCTTTACAGGCTGTCATAAAGCCCTCTCATTTATTAATTATTAATTACACTTAATTATATAGCTGAATTTGAAAAGCCAGCACACATCAGGATGCTCAGGGGATTAGAGCATCAGCCAAACCTTGCCATGATCCTGACAGCTGAACAGAGTGCAAACACCTAACAATATTTTTTTCCCCAGTGCTTCCACTAACAAACAGTGTACTGGTTTGTTTCAGGAGTACTGTATCAACAGTACCACAGAACCCCAGCTTTCGAGGGAGGAGGAAGCGGCCCGACCTGCTGTGCTACGAACAGCCCCAGGTAAGGCTCTGCTATCCAGGCCGCCTGATTTCTCCATAAACAAACCACCTGAACCTCCGCAGCTGAAGGGCACGCACCAGTAACTCCCAAGGCCACAGGAAGTTCCTTCCAGCTGCTCTACAAACATCAAACCACTGTTTAACATTTCGCTGCCGTTACTGCACCAAGGACGGGGCGAGGAAACCTCCATAATAACAAATGTCCCCGACAGCAGGTCTGCGGTACAGGGGAGAATATTAATCCAAGGAGGGGGACAGTAGAGAAGCTGTAGGGAAAGGGACGGTGTGGGGAAGGTTATGGGGCCGCACAGAGCACCCTGTGAGCTCCGCGGGCT
>VWZG01005387.1:99448-122554 GCA_013396735.1 Grallaria varia | reverse complement strand
TTTAAAGGTCCCTTCCACTCCAAACTATTCTGTGATTTTAAGTAAACTGCCTAGATCTTTTAATAAACCTGAAGAAGGAAGAGATATCCTGGGGAATGTTTAGAGGAACACCAGTCTATGTCAAACAACATTTAAATATACTCTCATCATCCTCACGTCATGTAACGTACAAAAAACCTCCCAGCAAAACAGGTAAGACAGATACAGAAACAAGCAAAACAAGCAATCCTAAATGTATGTGTATGTACTTGACTTGTCACACAGTGATAGATAGATAGATAGATAGATAGATAGATAGATAGATAGATAGATAGATAGATAGATAGATAGATAACCCCCCCATATTTGTCTCTCAGTATAGTGGTTGCAGTCAAAACTTTTGCTCATTAGTCAGGTAGGAAAGTTCCAAACTAATAGTCCACTTAAGAAACAAAAATGGTTTACTGTTTACTTTACTTGAAGAATATGGGACTAAAGCCAAAGTAACTCTTAAATAAACTGAAACAGGAGCTTGTTGGAAACAATTTTTTAGGTTTCTTATTCACATTTATATACAGTGGGCTTTAAAAGAGGAAGTATTAACAAAGCTTACCTGCTTTTTTGCTAAGTTTGTATAAGAATGTCTGTCGCGGATCTGAATGATCTCGACATGTTAATTGCAATAAAGAGCCAGACTTCTTCCATTTCTGCATAAACCACAGTCCTGCATTGTTGGGTACAACATGAGTACAGATCCACAAAAACCCCACGAAAACTAATTAAACATGAGTACAGTATGTGAAGTAAATAATTTAGACTGTCAGATGTAAACTAACACTTTTAGAGCGCTTTTAAGAGTTTATAAGCATGTTTCTATTTAGTGAAAAAAGTATAAATCATTTTGGGGTTCAGCTCTCCAAGGTAGGTGGCAATTTCACAAACAAGTTTTTATATGAAAACTGATGCTACCTAAAAGCATTTTATAGCATTTATATCAGAAGTCATCAGTTTCTACAAATTCTCCCAGAGCAATACTTAATCTTCAGAAAGAGACATTCATAACGTACAAACATGTCTACAGAAACACACTGCAGGTTGTAAGGCATTTTTGAAAGAGAAAGAACACTAGTGATCTTATTCTAAATTATTCTAATGCATCTTATCTACTTGTTTGGCAAATTAAGTTTATTCAAATTCAATTTATAGTAAATTGAGGTCAACAGATTAAAACAGGAGTTTATTTGTTGTGTAACAGAAAAACTGTACCAAACATACTGGAAAATGCTTATGTCAACCATTTCTTGTACATGCTTCTGTTGATACTTTATTTTTATAACCCTTCTTTCTTCTTCTGACAGTGAAATGTGCACTTTTGCATAATCACAATAATGTAGAAACATGCACTCCACATGAAATCACTAAGTGCATTTCACATTTTCCCCTAAACTTACACTACTGAAAAATATACTTCACCTGTATTAACAAGAGCACTGCTGTTGTAGAGGGTACCAAGATGTGGTCCAGACAGAGATAGGAAAGTATGAAGTTTGCTGAGGTAATACTTAAATCGAGGTCTTGTAAGGACTGAACGGATTATTAAATTACCCAGTGAGTGTCCAATAAAGCTGTTTAAAAAGAAAAAACAGTATAACAAAGAATTTTATGGCAGTCTCTTTTTAAATTTCAGACAGAGAAAAAAGAAAAACTGGTGTAATTAAATGCTGAAAGAGCACAGGAAAAAAAAAATTAATTAAAAGTTTCCATTCAGAACCTGTATTTTAGATCACACAGAAAGCACAGCTTGTCCATATCTCTCGAGCTGCACAAACTCATTACAATCATGTTTTGAGCTCCTCCAGAATGATTTAATAGTGTTTTTGAAAAACTAGCGAAAACAAACTATCTTTCCGTCAGCATGTCCAACCCAAACCAAAGATTATTTCTGGGTTCATTTCCCTTAGCACCAAGTATACAGAAAATATTTTATGAGCTGTGCATGACCAAACAAATCACTACTTTGGCATGTGATGGCATTCGATATGATAAATGCATGAGCATTACTGAAACAATCTAGTGGAGACAGATTCCAAAAGTACTCCTATAAGGGGGAACCCCTTAATTAAAATGAAACTGATTATTTAAAAATAGAAACAATATCTCAGTTCTTAGCAGTTAGACCAAAAGAAGTGCTTATCAGCTTGACCGAGCAATTGAAGAATATGTGTCTGCCAGGAAAGTGTTACTTTAGTTGTTTCCCTAGTTAAGCAATTTAAGGGAAAAATGGATGGGACTCTTTAGCTTCAGGTATCTAAGAATAAATATTACTTAAACTGAGGAGGCTACTTCTGTATCCACAAATCTACATAAAGCATTTCTTTAAATGGGACACTACAAAATTATGCAATTCTAGCTATTATGCTTACAGATCCCTGCTGAGGTAAGGACCACATTCACTGGTTTAAAGAGTATATGGTAGAGACCAGACTCCCAAAACTAGAAGGAAAAAGTGCATTCCTGTGTTACAGATGTAATTTCAGGACACAGAGCAAACAGAAAACTACCCGAAATTATATAAAGTAGAAGTATCATGGCTGGATCACGTATGTGCCACAGTGTTACACCTGTAAGATCATCCTTCCTGTTTCCTCTATCATTACATCCATCAACAAAAACAGCTAAAACAAAGCTTCTTGTAATATCTGTATAAAATACAGTGCTAAAACATTATTTGACTGTTTAAATGCTTCCCAAGCAAGAATCACTGACTTGGAAAATTCCAATTAAAGGTAAATGAAAAATTTTAGGCATTTGGCAATAGAATGGCAAGAAGCACCACAGAACTCCCAAATTGAATGAATTAAGCATTTCTGTGACAGAATAGGCTTTTTGTTCATAATCAGTACATAGCTTAAGCATATAAGTATATTCTTCCTGTTTGCTTTTACTACTAGGTTTTCAAAATTGCTTCAATATGAGAAATTCTTTGCCTCAGCTTGCTATGTTTGCCTAACTAATTTTGAAATGAAAGATTATGTGTCCTCTGTGGTGTCAGCACAACAGCAGTGCGTTTGCAAAACAAAATACTGAGATGTTCTCTTGAATACTAAAATTTAAAACTATTCTCTCAGAGTACATCATAAAGTCCACACAAGAAAAACAAAACCACAGATTTATTTAAGAACAAGGAAAAGCCCACAGAAATTGAGTTTATCCTGAAGATGATCTGTGTGACATAACTGCTCTTGATTAAACGAGATTGTTTTCTAAAGAAGATCTGAACCTTAGCAGATATGTTCTCTTAACAGTTCCCTAACAGTTCAGACAGTATTTACGAAAGGTCACAAAGGGATGAGAAACTCTTATATGGTACACTCCTGTGTACCATAAAGGACAGTTTCTGGGAAAAAAGGCAGCAATCCATCCATCCATCAATCAATCCTCAAGAATACAGGCATACCTAAACCAAAACTTCAGAAACATGAAAGATCCATTTGAGGAAAAAAAGGTGCTCACAATTAGCTACATGAACGTACCTCAAAGATTAAACACTCGTACTTAATTTGAAAAGACTTAGAAGAATAAAAAAGGTTCTGTAATTCGTTGTGGTCAAATTCAGATGTTTAGGTGAACATGTAATAAGCCTTAATATTGCTTTCTCATAAAGAAAGGTTCAAGAATTTGCTCAAATCAAAAAGGGAAGGAAAAGGAAAACCCTTCAAAAAATGTCTTGAAAGCTAAGGCAAAAATGTAATCCATCCTACTCATGGGATGCCCTGCAAAAGCAATGCATTTCTGAACACCAGGTGGCAATATTACCATCTTTTGAATATGACATATCATTAACACACAGAAGTTAGCAAAATTATAGTTTTTATATATGCTTTATGACACAAGTCTACCAATTCAGATCATTCTAGAAAATTAGACACGGTAAAAACTCATTATTCTGTGCTAACAAACAAAAATCCTGTCCAACTGTAACAATTTATGGAAGAAAGAAAAATCAATCAAAATCCTCAATCAATAATGTGCTGAAACAATGAACAGATGTTTTAATACATGCACGGCCTTGAAAAATTGCCTTCTTTTTTGTGGGCCAATGTTACTTAGGGAAGAGGATGACAAGCTGAATAATCCACCCAGGGTCAAAGTCCAATAACAGGTCATCAGAAATCTACGTAAGGCCTGACATGATCAAAATGTATGAGTATGTGGTTTATCTCCTAGCTATGTGTTTTCCTGGGAGGACTCCTGTCCTCACAGACACTCAAAACCTGAATGGGTATGACTGAGCAATTTGACATGCTTCCAAGTTGCCTTAACTTTGAAGGTGGTGTTGGTATGAGTGGTCCAGATGATCGCCAGATGTCCCTTCAACCTAAAGCCTCCTGTGATTCTTTACCAAACAGTTCTTTTCTAAGACAAATTACAGTTGGCTTGAATCAGTCTTCTAGCTCATGCTTTCTGCATGCCTTTAGTGAGCACAAAGATTTTATTCAGAGATGAACACACATGTTAGATGCTGAAATTCTGCAATAGCTGGTATTAGCTGTGGCAGTACTGAAAGTGTTTACGGAAGCTGACACTACAGTATGGCTCTGTGTTAAAACGGTACAGGGAGAGCCTTTTCTTTTCTCAGTACAAGAATGTAGCACACAACACAGGATTTTGCCATTACTTCAAGGCATGAGACTTTGCATTTTTAAAACAGCGCAGAATCTCAGAACATCTCTAGACTTGTATTGACCTGAGCTGATTTCATTTTAGCTGTGACAACAATCCCCTGGCAGTGAAGTAACAAGTCAGGTCTACAGTTGTTTTAGTTTCACTACAGTTTCTGTTAATAACAAGTAGTTATTCTGTGCACCTTGAACTGTGTATCACCAGAATAAAGTGTGGTGTGTCAGAGTCCAGATACAGGTACCATATGGCAGAGGTCCCCAGTGGTCTACTCAATGGTCACTGCAGGAGCACAATCTTATAACTCAGGAGAGAAAACCAGTGACAGGACTAACAGAGAATGGGAAGAAAAAAAGAGCAAACGGGAAACTAAAGAAAGAACATATGGGCAAACTGGAAATACAGAAGTATGAAAATAAATCCCTCCAGACCCAAGGCCAAGGAAGCCAAAACTCCCACTGTGAACTTCATTCTCCTTACACTGAAGCTCCAGGATGCTGACATCCCACTGCTCAAGCAAGACAGAATCCACCAATCATAGAATGTCAGCTTTTTTTGCCCTACAAAATCATTATAGATATGGAAACTGATGTCTAATTTGACTGAGCTACTGAGCAGTACTTGTAGGGACAACATTTCCTTTAGGAAACAGGGAGATTTTATGAGGAGAAACCAGCATCATTCAGGAGAGCATGGGTAACTACCACAAAGTCTGCTTTCTACAGTGGCATAACCAGAATGAGGCAGGAAAGCACCAGCTACTTGAAGCAAGGATTTCTCAGTAGTACTTTTCTGGGCTTTGTAGGTTGACCCTTCAAGGACTTGCATAGAAGCACATGTCTTACTGACAACATTCTCATGTAGCTACCAGGGAACAGCTGAAGGATTTCCTGACAGATTTAACTTTCTCATAAGAAAAGCTAAAGTTGAGAAATGAAAGCTTCTTCTTCAGCAGAGCCCAAGACAAGTATACATCTTGAGAAGGAAACAAACAAAAAAAAATTCATACTTTATTTTTTCTTTCAAGTGACAAGTAACAAATAAAAGTGAAAAAAAATTTACAGATTGGAAGTCTTAAGAGAGAAGCAAACCAAAAGCAAACAAGAGTCCAGTTCTCAGGTATGGACAATGAAAACGTAACTGGGTGGGTTTGCTCACTACAGCTTTCAGACCACAGCATGGGAGAGAAGATACTGGTGTGTACTGGTGGCTTACAGAACTCTCCCATACCGAGGTGCTAGTGTGTAGTCTGTGTAACACAAATACAGCCACAGTGCTTTGTTAATTTTTAGATCAACAGTTTAGACAAAGTTAACCATGTCAAATCTTGCCTATCACAAAGAAGAAACATTTTAAATAGTGAGATTATGTTCAAGCATATTAGATGTTTTCTTCAGCTGAGTAAGGCCTCCCAAACACAGGTCTAAGCAGAAACTTGTAGGAAACGCATGTGACTAGCAAGTCAAAAAGCCTTCCAGATGGATAATTTGAGGATGCCTGAACAGAGGGATAAAGTCAGGCTTGAATTAGCTCCTTTCACCTATCGATGAGCTAACTCCAGCAACACAGCTGAGTTTGTAAGGTAGTCTGCCCAAATGGTGCACCCTATTTTGAGTCAATAAATGGAATGGGCATTCCCTGAAAGTAAATGACAAAGAAAAACAGCAGTGCATAGACTGTGGTGAGCCTTCTAGTAAGATGTTAAACATGCTCTTTAGCAGATGAAACAACCAGAAAACATCAAAAATTATGAAATATATTTTCATGCAGCTGCCCTTAAATGTCACAAGATGAAATTACCCTGTAAGAATGACAAGACAAACAGTCTGCTATGTCATACTTGGTGAAGAGATTATAAAATCAGAAGGAAACTAACTTCATCCTGGCATAATGCTATTACAGTTTCCTACAACATTCTCAAAATACTATTTGTTTTTCTGCAGAACCCTGACATGCAAGATCTGTGGAAACACAGGACATTTAATTCCTTAAAAGTAATGCTTAACTCTGACCTAAAACCACCAACAGGACTAGGTGAGCTCACAACATTGATCAGTCTTCTTTCAGCTTTCTTTCCATTGTCCTCCATTCCCCTACTCCTCCCCCATCCCAAATTTCTTTTTCCCATCACTCTTTTGACCTGCTCCTGAGCATTGCAGTTCAGAACAACCCAGGGCTCTAGTTTTAAGTTTATTTCTATAAATAGTATAGAACAGATATTACCTGATTTTTGAAAGGGTTAGATTATAAATTTGTATATACTGTATAATTTCATCTAAAAGACGATCTGTCATGGAATCAAAATCAGCAAAGGTATCATTCTGTAAAATAAAAGAAATAAAAAATAATAACTGTATTTTCTAATGCAGCAATATACATTCTGCATTCAGTCTGAATTCTTACTTCCCATCGTTTTAATCAACAGCACACAAATAAAATCATCCATATTAACTATGAATACAAACTCTACACCTAGTTATAACTTTTTGAAATTGTTTTCTTGTAACATGGAATAGTGATAGACATTTTACTGTAAGACTACCCAAACAAATCTTAACATTAACTCACAGCCAGCCTTACTTCCTAAGACTTCCTCTACACATAAGATTATCTGTAGTGAAACAGAAGACCAAGCTGCATATTCAGAACTAAATCACACTGCTCATGAAATAGAAGTGAGACAATTATGGCAACAGCCTAAAGAGTTTACATTAGCACTCTTTATTCAAAATGAAATAAATAAAGTCCTAGCAGTAAGAAATTAAAAGAGAGAAGTAAAGGCTGTCTAAAAATTTTCAACACAAGTTCCAAAGGATCTGTTCCAAAATCCTTAGTGTTCAACATAACGGTAGATTATCTGGGAAAGGGAAGGAGATGAAACAGCAGTTTGTAAACAAAACCAAATATCCAGGATAGTCAAATCCAGAACAAACCAGATTTTCAAAAGAATCTTACAGTAATGCATATCTGGGTGATAAAATGGTGAGAAATGCAAACCAATGTTAAATAGGGGAAACCAGCCCTAACTGTATATGCAACAATAATCTGTGTTGCATATATCAGCTACATTAGGAAAGCAAGGAAAGAAAATATCAATATAGCATTTTGTCAGTCCATAGTGCACAACCCTCCTAATGCCATCGAGTTCTGATAATCTAATTTTAAATAACAAGTTTCAAGTGGGTAGGGAAGGATATCACGGATGAACAGAAACCATTTCACATCTAATCCTAAGAAATACTGAATGGACTAAGTCTCTTCAGTTGCCTCCTGAGGGAGAAATTATACTTGTTTATAAAATACTTGATTAACAGAAGCGGAGAATGAGGAATGATTATTGAGTACTTTTTTTCCAAAACAAGCTGTAGGGGAAATTATTTCAATTTCCTTGTTTGCAACTGAATTACTAATGTATATGAACCACAGAATTAATCTCAACTGTATGCTGTGGAAACTGGAAGTAAAAACATTCAAAAAGAGTCAGCCAACATAAAGCAGAAAAGTCTGTCAGTAGTTACTAGGCTCAGTGGTCTCAGTGGAATTCACAAATCAGAAATTCTCACAACTGCTGACTGACAAAACCTATAGGACTAGAGAAGAGAAAGCATGGCTTGGTGCCTATCACAAAGTATCCCAAGAGCTATCACCAGAAAAATGCTACTGCACTAAATGAACCTCTTGTTTCAGCCGTTGAAGAGACTTTGTTCTAATTCATCCCTGAAGTATGTCTAATAAAATATAACACACAGAGGCAAAAAGTAAAAATTGGTCTTCTGTGCTTTGTCAAGTTTACTTCATCTGAAAATGATAAAATTCACAAAAAGTTAACACAAAAGACAATTTTATATTGGCTCAGTGTTATGATGTGGATCTGCTAGTACACTGATGAAAGAAAAGAGACAGATCCTCTGAAATAACATATCACCCTTCTTACCACACCAGTTTTCATTATCACCATTTTTACCATTAATATTGAGCACATTTTACCCACAATCCAAACTGCTTAAGCTGAGAACTTAGGAGACACAGTACACAACAAAATGGCAGCAACAAATGCTACTCCTTAAATATTTACATTCAATAACATAAAAGGTTTTGTAATTACTTTGATGTAATCCACAGATCAAATCATGGATTCCATGAATACAATAAAAATACAGAAAAATGTGGTAAACTGTAACATGATAGTGCCGTTAAATAAACACGTCTGAAGGTGTACACTGTTTATCACTTTACAAAAATTCTATTTTAGTTGGCAAATACCTGATTCCTTTCAGACATAAGAAAATCAATTCTCCCTCCCGGCAGCCCTAGCTCAATGTAAGTCTTCACTAATCTTAGATCTGCGCTGTTACCTTAAAAGAAAAACAATCAAGAGTTAGATCCTTCACAGCTAACTTGCAGTAAAAGCACTCAGAATACTGAAATGAATCTACGGCACAACTTTATTTTTAAACAGAGCTAATGATATTCTCAGCCCTAATTAAAATTCATTAAGACTTTGCAAAGTCAAATTAAGTGACAAAATGGTCTATAAAAATGGCATTTGGTGCAAACACTTTTAAAAAAGCAAGGATGTAGGAAGTCATGTTTGATTTTGTCTTAGCATTTAACAGATACGTGGCACTGTGAACATTACATTCTTGGAAACCTAATTAATTTTGATAAAAGTCAATTAAAGAACTCAAAGCTTGGTTAAAGAATTCGGTGAAATTCGGAGCATTTTCATGGAATAAAAAGGCAGATTGGACTGTCAACAGATACTTTTAGACTGGTACCCAGGACAACAAATGCTAATTTAACTAGCATCCTGAAGATTTTTCTTCCTCAATAATCATGGATGCTTTTGAAGAAAGAGTACCCTTTCTGCCCTAATTAGAAAACAAACTTTTTATTTAAATCTGTCATTTATAGGAAATAACTTGTATGAACTCACCATTTCATAAGAAAATTTCAACTATATGGACTTTTTTAAGGCTCCAGACACATGGGGTTTTCTTTAACTACAGGCTTTTTGGTCAAATTAACTTTTGTGCCTATTCTAGGCCCACAATAGCACTTGATTATCTACGGTAGTAAGAAGGGATACTTCTGAGTCCCTGTTTAAAAGTGCTTAGCCAAAACTGCTTTCTGCCCAAAGGAGAAAAGAAGAGCTATGATGTTATTCTTTTTTTAAACTTAGGAATTTGAAAAATGAAGAAGGTGCCTCGGCAGTGTCAGTCCAGTCCAATACTCTGGCCTACTGCCCTCTTGTGTTTTCTTACATTGTTAACTTAAGAAATGTCACAAAAAACATGGAAACATCGATGGCAGAAATGTCTTAACTAGAGGAGATATTTTTTAACATGCACGTATGCTTTGAACTGAAAGCAGGTGAATATATTCAAGCTATTTATACTTTTCAACCCTTTCAATTAGCAAGAGGTTTTCTCATTTCTACCACAGCAGAGTCTCCGTCCTTGGAAACATTCGAAAACCCAACTGGGCTGGGTCCTGGGCAACCTGCTGTAGGTGACCCAGCTTTGAGCAGGAGAGTTGGACTAGACAACCTCCAGAGATCCCTTTCAACATCAGCCACTCTGTGATTCAGTGACCTAACCTTTTAAAACCTTAGACACTTGACTGGATTTTACTATTGAATTGTACTATTCTTTTTCCTAACAAGATACACACATTTCATTTTCCTTGACAACATAGCAATTCTAAGGAAAACAGTTTTATCAGTAACTCCATTCTATTACCACAACACAAATACTTTAATGACATCCAAACGGCAAGGTGCACCTAATGTGAATTATAGCATGAAATAGGTTTATGTGTATGAAAGTTTTACTAAAGACAAATGCAGGGAATTCTTAATTTAAAAGATTTTAAGGAACACATTGTCAAATATAACAGTACAATGTCAGATTCCCATTTCCCTCCAGTGAACCTATTTCAGAAGTGTTCAGTTCA
This sequence comes from Grallaria varia, assembly GCA_013396735.1. NCBI lineage: Eukaryota > Metazoa > Chordata > Aves > Passeriformes > Formicariidae > Grallaria > Grallaria varia. Next base: position 111,940 of record VWZG01005387.1, on the reverse strand, counting down.
GAGTTCAAATGACACAAGCTAAACCTCACTGGTAATCTGAACTGCTGTGTCAATCAGTATCACATTTTCCAGCGTACCATCTAGGCCATGGACACAGACTATAAGATGTATTCCTTCTTCTGAACAATCATCCTCTTCCATACTGAAATAAGGTACTGAAGAAGCCAGTTTGAAAACATCACTATACATAAATCCAGGAAGTTTAAGTTGCCTCAATTCTTCTTTGGCCTGTAGGAAACTAGAACAAAACCATATGTAGGATAAAACAACATTTACTTTTTTTTTACTGCAGATTCCTACAGCCCCTTTTCCTCAGCAACATAAAGCGTATCTCAGACTCTACTCTTTTCTCTCCTCTGAACATCCCTGCAAACTCTGAAGTATTTCTGAAACCACTGAAGACTTTGGGTTAGTTATGGTCTTGACCAAGCAACAGCTTTGTTTACATGCAATAACAAAATACAGGAATTATAACCAACCAGAAGTCAAGGTAATGATTTTCACTGACTTTTGATAATTCTGCCAAACCTATTTCCTAGGTAAACAAGATCTGAAGTCAGTGCTGTAATCACTCATTGTAAGGAGCCTCTGCTAGGCTGAATAGCTGATACTTGCTTCAGAAGCAGTCAGATCCAGAGTTCTGATCTTTTACATATTATATGAAGGCATACACTATAAAGTTTTTAATAGCTGAGCTCCCCATATTGCTAGGAGCTCCTTGTGTTCCTCCCTTTCTTCCCTTTCCCTTAGTTTTTTGTGCATGACCTGCCTACCGTACTAATTGCATATCATTTTCCTGCAGCACTTCAAGCTTTATGCTTTCTTATGCTTATCCCTCCCTAATCTGTCTGTTCTGCATGATCCTTCACAGCATCATGCTGTATCCTGTCCTCTTTTGCCTGCTGTTTCCATCTCATTCTACTTTTTGTTCTCTGTTTTCCCAGCTCTATCTTTAGCTCATTCCTCACTAACTGGCAGGAGGAGGCCTCAGTGAAGTCAGTCGAAACAGAAACCACTGCTGACAGCTGGTCTTATCACTCTGCAGCAGAAGTTACCCGAGTTTGTACTTAAGGCATGTTTTCTGAACTGAACATACCAAGGCCGGATCTCTACAGAGAACTTCTGGATTCTCAGTTATCTCATGCTCCAGGAGACTCTGCTTTTCCCAAGACCTTGATTTTATTATGAGTTCACTCCATCTTTTATTGTTATGGAACAGCCTGAGTAGTCTCTGCTTTTCATCTCTCCCAGTCCACACCAGTATCCTCTCCAGTATTTCAGAAGCTAATCTGTCCATTTTGAACCTGCTTTCCTCCACCATCGACTGCTCAATCCTTCCTCCTGTTCTCAGCTGCTTTTCACAGACTATCTGGTCTTTTATCTCTTCTGCCTGCTTAGCATCCCCCTTGTCTCTACCTTTCTTCTAAATCTTCTTTTCTCTGCTAGCACCATTCTGCTTCCAATATAGCACATTAAGCAGCTGCTTCCCATGTTCAGTTAGCAGGTGGGGGTTATCAGGGAAACTCCTAAGTTTACAGAAGGAGGATCCCTGGGATCCCTGATGCTCCTTTAAATTTGGCTTTCCTGGTATCCAAACAGCAGTGTAATTTAGAGCATTGTGATCTCCAAGGTGTTACATTTTCGATATTTGAAGTTAAGATTTAAAAATACAGCCATCACCATGGTCTGCATTGTACATCTGCTTGGCTTAACTAATCAGATGGACAACCAGTTACAGAACTCGTAACATTTCCCCAGCCTTGCTATTTTAACAGTTTCCATTTCATAAAGCACTATCTTTATGCTCAGTAGCCATTACATCACTTCTGAGCTGAATGGTTATTTTTTTAAAAGTAACAGAGAAAAAAAAATCACGTTCTGCTTCAAGTTTGTCAAACTACGTGAAATTACAAGACAACTGATAGAAGGAATTCAGTGCCAGCACACTTTTTATATGAACATCTAAAACACACTGTAACTTGAGCATGCAGAATCCATGCCACAGTCCTAAAGACACTCTACAGCCCAACCATGCTTTTCCCTTCTATACTGTATTAACTTAATTTCTAAAAGTGAAAAAAACTTTGTTGTAAAACAATCACTTACGCTAACATTTGAGGTTTTGGGGAGCTTTCATACCAGGAAACAGCTGATGCTGAGCTGCAGGATGTGCTGCCTGGCTGTTGTGTAATTGCATCAGATTTATTCTTTGAAGAACATATAACATTGCAAGGAGAGTCTCTGAGAGAAGATGGAAAAGACAGACAACCAGGAGTACAGACAGGAGGCACAGTCATTACATCTTGCAGGTGTCCACTATCAATCCTTTCAGATCTCAGGGCTCTCTCTTCTGTTAAACCATGATCCTGGTCAGCACTGGAAGCTCCATCTACTATACTATAGTCTGTTTCTTCATAATACCCATTTTCAATCATTTCTTGATCCTCCTCTTCTTCCTCATCTTGTTGGGAAGAACAAATAATTTGTTTTTCATATCCCTGCTTTTGAGGGCTGACAGGATTGCTGTTATCAATAGGCCAAATATCTGAAATACCTGTGCTGCTTCGAGAGCCAAAATAGTTTTCGACAAGCCCTTGTTTTACCATGTCAGCACTACCAGTTGGAGAAGGATTATCTGTACCAGTTTCACTTTTAGCTACTGACAGTTCTTCAGTTGTCTCCTTTAGTTCTAAAGGCTCACTATGTTTTCCTTCATTTATTTTTTCAACCTCATGCACTGCATTTACAGATGAAGAACCTGACACAACAGATGGCTCACCCATACAGGCAATTTCCAAATGCAATTTAACTGTTTCTTCCGTAGCGCTAGGATGCCTTTCAAGGTCCTGAGAGTCCTTGCAGGTTGTGCCAAGGTCTGCCTGTGGACTGTAACTTCTCACATCAGCAGTTGTTTCAGGTGAGTCTAAGTGTAATAGATCTTTTGTTCCTGAGAGCAAGGAACGTACGGACAGAGTTTTGTTATCCAAGTGCCCTGAAAATACAACATGCTGTTGCTGCAAATTGGTGTTTGATGTTTTACTGTCATCACATTTTGGCAAGTCAATTGCTCCTAGATCCAATACCGTTCTGCTGTCACTTAGCTGGTATTCAGGTACAACAGATCTCTTTGAATTCTCATCAGGGGACAGCTCATCATCATCTGAAGGCAGTGAATTTATGGATGTCAGGGATGACTGTATTTCACTCACAGCACTTGTACTCTCAGTGCAATGGCTTTCTATTGCCTTTTTTATAGCACAGTCCGGTTTTAGTAAAGGCTGAGGAAAGAGTCTCTCGCCATTGTATGCACTTTGCCCTTGAACATTTTCAAAAACCTGATCAGGGTTGGGGTGAGTTGCAAAAGAACTTGGTTCACTTTCTACACCTGAATCTGAAAACCTGGAAGAGGCACATGTCACACTAACATCTGGTAATTTAGTCATGTCTCCACTTGCAGAAAGTTGACTTTCTTTCGCAGAAAGAGCAGGCGCATTATTTTTCATTTTTGTCAAGATGTTACTGGTATGCTGACAGTTTCTCTCATGGGCATCTTCCTTTTCAAGGATTGCTTCCCGTTCTCCCGAATTAAGTTTATTTCTGGATTCTGAAGGCTGAATACTGAGTGTCTGCAAATTCTCTCCATGCACTCCATCTTGCGGAAACTCAACCCATGATCCAATGTGAACCACTACTTTCCCCCCTTCGTAAGGATTCCTATTACTTGGTTTGACCTCAATTGTCCTGACTCCTGAGGAAGCTGGTTGACCTCCATGACAACCTTCAAGTGTACCTCTCTGTTGTAAAGCACTATCTGCTTGAGTAGTTCCAGAACCTGTCTGGGAGATAGTCAGTCTATCAAAAATAGCCTCATTTTCACAGTGCACAGGACTACTTGGGGCTGATTGGTCACCTTCAATCTTGGCAGTCTTTTCCTCAGTTCCAGATGGCAAACACGGAAGTTCTCTTTGACTCATTTGCCTGGTGCAGGTCTTTGTATCACAAGGAAATCCACCTAATGTAGGGTCCAGCCCTTCATTAGCATTGCATGAAGGCCTGCCTTCTGAGCTTCTAGAGGCATCTTCCAGTGCTGCACTTTTCAAACATTTGTAGCCTACTAAGACCACAGAGTCCTTAGAGTTCTGTTTTATGACTTTTTTTGTGTTTTCAGGTTTCATTGTTTTCATGAGCTTAGTAACCTTAACTTTGGATTTATTTGCATCATCATTTTTCCCTTTCAAAGCTTTTGTTATCATCTTTTCAGTTTCTGAATGCCAAAAGATAGAGGCACCGGCAGGTCTTATTTTCAGTTCTGGGCTAGTAAAACCAGCAACAAAACCTTCTTCAGCTTCAAATTTATCCAGTTTATTGGACTCTGGCCTTGGAAGACTCTGAACTACCAACCAGGGTACGTCCAGATCTTTCACCAAAAAGGGGGGAAGGAAGAAAAAAAGGATCGTTTATCAATATTATGCAGATAATTGATGCTGTAAGACACTAGCTATTACAGAATTTTACACATCTTCAAAACTCTAGGTAAAAAAAAAACCATATCTGAGGAAATAAATTACTCCTTTAAAGCCAGCAAGAAATTTCAAGAAAAATACTCAGGTTTTACATAAGTTTTGCTCATTTCTTCAAAAAGGAGACTACTGTGAGGTGCATTTACCTTCGGTAATTGAATCTAAATACCGATCTTCAAAGATAATAGGCAAGGAGTTCATATCTCCATCTAGTTCACTGCATTCAATAGGGAGGGGTGGAAGAGAACTGCAGAAGGAAGTGTTTTTGATAGCTGCACACATCTGTAGATGACTTTGAGCACTGAAAAAAAAGGAAACAGTCCTATATTAAAGAAACAGAACTATTTATTTTTACATTAACAGAAATTAGGAACAGTTTAAATCACTTTAGTAGAAGCTTTTCTACTAATTAGCTATTAATAACTTTAATATTTAATAACTTCTCATATAACTTTCATTACTTTACATCAATATTGAGAACATAAGTTCCTCTTGAATTTTTTATGTATTTTTCCAAGACTACTTCTACACTACATAAGCTACAGAGTAACAGTACAACATCTACATACTGAGCACTTCCAAAGGCTACTCACTGTAGTTCTTGATAGGCAAGAGCAGCTTGCCTAGGATGCTCCAAACAAAAGAAGGCTTCTGCAAACCTGCGCACCTGCAAGATCCAAATGAAGTCAGAGCTTATTTTACATTACATGTAATTGAAAAAAATGCATAACAACATTCCTATGCATCAGTGTTATTCATTTGTTTGCATAAGACACAAAGTTCCTTTTTTTTTCTTTTTAAGTGTTCGACCTGAGTGGGAGGGAAGAGGATGCCACAGACAAGACTAATGACTGAAACAAGCATTTTAATTTGTGCACTGGATGACTGGGAATTATATTAGATTCAACTGTCTGCTGAAAACTTCATTGCAAATCAATCAATCAATCATCCAAATCAGGAAAGGACTGTTCGATGGACACTGCTGAATGAGCCTGAGTATTACCTTCAGAATTAGAAACCCATTAGATATTCTGCAGTCTCAAAATACAGAGAAGAGTATCAAACTTTGCACAGTCTCCAGCCCACAGTAAACTACTGTGCAAAAAAAATAATCTTTTGTTTGTTAAGATTTTGGCTGCAAGTGACTAAGTAACAGAATGTATGTTAATTATAAGCACTGTATTCAAGACTTAATTACCTGAGGTCAATAAACAATACCATACTAAAAGGGTATGTAATAACATAGGGAAGCATATTTTTTGCCATCAAATATTTAGTGTTAAAACAGGGAGTGTGAATCATACAGCAACTTACTAAAAAATACACCCCATAATCAATGTATTGAAAATGCAGTATCTAGAAATCCTAAAGTTAAGGTTTGTAAAATGAGATTTCTCACATTTCCAATTATATATATAAAACCTAATTCAATCTATATGCATTTTATTATTGCAACTGCCCAATTACCTGTATCCAAAAAAAAGCAAATCAAAGTGAATGTGCTGTGCAGTGGTTGTTGACAACAGCTTGTACATTAACATGAATTTTTTTTGTATCAATTAAAACAAAATTTCTATCCCACTTAGAGAATCACGTATGTTAATCTGCTGAATTAATAATTTATTTACCAGCCACTTCCTGGTCTCTTACTCCTCTATTTCTTCAATCTATTCTGTGTCCTTCTTTAAAGTTACTGAATTTCCCAGACTGCGGGAATTTTCATTGTGTCTGGTGAAGCTGGCATCAGACCTAGTTCAGTTCCCTCAGCTCTTCCAATCAGAGCTGTGGCCAGCATCTGCATCCACCCTTAGCACAAACATGGCACCAGGAAAATCTTGTGCATGATCTGGCAAACATCAGACTTTCAGGACCACATTAACTTTGTTCAGAAATAAGCATTTGCAGGGGAGTTCATTTTCCCTCCTGCTACACTGCCCAGTATACTTTTAGTGAGTACCATTTGGATTAAGTTTATGTTCTGTAGCTTCTACACTTGCCTTTTTTTGTTTTCTTAGTACAAGAAAAACTGGGGAAAAAATTGTGCCAAGGTGCTTAAGAAAAAACCCCCAACTCCATTCCACAAACATTAAATCCTCAATCTCTAATCTGCACTAGAAGCTGAAAGTCCTCTCCCAACCTCTCAGAATTTACTTAGCTGTATTGCATGAAATTAATCTCAGTCATAGTATCATCTCTGAACAGTCATGGAAAATGTTTTGAAGTAAAAAGAAAACACTAAATGTGACACTTTCTTGTAAATGCAACTTCCACTCTCAGCAGTGACCAGGAACTCAATCTGCTTTTCTTCAGAATTTGTTGTTAGGAGTTTATGCCTACACATGTGGGATTAGAATTGGTGCTCCTAAGTACTCTGCTGGGTTTTCCCAACTGGCTTGTCTAAACAGACATTTACTGTGCAAAAGCATGAGTCAGAGCTAATCTCCAACCTTTTGCCCAGAAAGGGAGAAGATTGTTATACAACAGATTTAAGAGCTTAAAAACTAGTTTTTAGAACAATTGATCATGAAGGGTGGAGACTATTGTTCTAAATTTAGCAATTTAAAAATTAATTGAAGATCCTAATCAATCAGGTAGTAGTTACAGGAACATTGCCAAATTAGGAGATGTCTGTGGCATTTGTCATGCAAAAGCACACAGCTGTTTCCCAGAAAGCAAGCAAGGTGGTTTTCCGTTTAGATGTGAGCACTTTACCACATATAGTAACTGGAGTTATATGGAGACCAAACCCTTAGAATTCTACCACTCTTTCAAACAGAAAAGGAAGGCTTTTTTTCATTTACAATAAACCCCATTTGTAAGAGGTAATTCCAGTGCTTTTGAATAATATCTGATTACCAGCTCCAGATAGCTTTGAGTAGAATAACAAAAGTATAAAACTAGTTGAAAACAGGCTCAAAAAGTCCACATAAGTCTATATCAGAGAGGGGGCAAAACCCCCCAATCAACAGTAGTTTATTATGTTTGATCAGTGCTTAACTTATTGAAGGAGTGAGGCATTTGCTAGGATGCTGTTAAACAGGCTCTGCAGAACCAGAAGGACTCCCAGCTGGTGCCAGTGACGCAGGTGCTACCGACCTGGGCTGACTCCACAATGACTTTGCAGGAGGAAATTCTATCTGCTACTCCTAATCCCTACAGACTTCTTAAATAGCATGGGTTTTACGGTCCTCCCAATGTAAACAGAAGAATTGTATATAAAAGCTGCTGTAGAATATATATGGTGTCTCTGCACATATATGAGTAGCAGTCAGAGATCTTAGTTTTCAGCTCCACTAGTTTAGAACTAATGAAACTGAAAGAAATAATTTTGGTAGAGTTTGTTCAGACCTACCACAAGATGTCACTAGGGAACAGAGATGAAGTAGTTTAATGTTCAAACATTTGGTAATATAACATACTCTGAGCAGGTTTTTCAATAAAACAATGTTGTAAACCTTATCACTACAACAATGTAGTTGATCTTCCAATATACCTAAAGTGTTCCTGACTTTTTAATGCCGTGCTCACTGTTCCAAGTATTTGAAAATAGTTAAATCTTGAAACACTGAAGTAAACATGAGGAAAATTATTAAAATAATAATTTCAATACTTAAACAACACTTCAGCAGAAATACTTGTTTTATAAGCATCTATGCAAAGAGGGTGAAAGTCATTTGACCAAAGACAGAGAGCAGGTGTTTCTAGGGAGTATTTTAACACAAATACCATAAAATAACAAAAAATACTACAAATAACACAAAAACAGTCAGACTGATTACTCTCTAAGATGGTTCATTTAGCTTAGATTAATAATAGAAACTTTCCCAGGGAGAAATTTCCTGTGGAAGTATAGTCTGGAAATATCGCAAGAAGAAAAGAAAAAATAAAATGAGATTCAGCATCCAGTAGCATCAGAGAATCTGTTTCCAAAATAAAAAGGTTTGATTAGAGAAACAGAATTCTGTATACAACAAAAATCTTATTATGAGAAGGACAGATAAGTTTCTTAAGATGAGAATTATTAGATCATCTTTAGCCTGGAGAAAAGGAGGCTCAGGGGAGACCTTACTGCTCTCTGCAGCTACCTGAAAGAAGGCTGTAGCCCAGTGGAGGTCAGTCTCTTCTGCCATTAAAGGATGAGAGGAAATGGCCTTAAGTTTCAGCAGGGAAGGTTTAGACTGGATAACAGGAATTTTTTTTTTTTTTTTTTTTCTCCACAGAAAGGGTTGTAAAACATGGGGATAGACTGCCCAAAAAGTGGTGAAATCACCATCCCAGGAGTGTTCAAAAGAAGTGTGGATATGGCACTTAGGTTTACTGCTGAACGTGGTCGTGCTGGGTTAACAGTTGAACTTGATGACCTTGAAAGTATTTTCCAATTTTAATGATTCTGTGACTCTAAATCTCAACATAAGAGTCTCTGAAGAGAATTAATAGGTCATCTTTCAAATCTCAACTAAATTCAATAACCATAAAGCCTGCATCATTTGATATGTGGAAATAAGGGCTCTAGTGAAACAAGATCATTGTAGATATCCCAAAGCAAGTTTCTACAAACTCTCAGAATATAAATTCTCAAGAGAATCATATGGTATCCATTAAGTGTAGTGACAGTTAACAAAAGAAGTGAGCGTAACACCAATTCAAAAGCACACGGGTCACGCAAACATGAAATCAAATTATACTTTTTTTTTTAAGAGACAAAGGGAACTATTCAATTTTTTTGCAAACTTGAAAGCATCAGAGAAATACTTTTAACATGTGCAATATCTCAATTTACATAGTATAATTAAATATTTTGATTTATACTCCCTAATATAATTGCAGTAAAGTTCAATGATTAAGGTATTTATGATCTAGTGTATGACCTACATCACAAACTTTTAAAAGAACCACATTTAAGAAGCTGAATATATAACCATTAGCAGTATTCTTTCTGGAGCAGTAAAAATTAAAATATTCATTCTTGCTTTGGTTTTATTAAATATAAACTCATACAAACACTGGCATACCAGCAACTGAATGCAAGTGCAGGTTAAGTGAAACAGTATTCATGTTTCATACCTTTCACCAGTTAACTTGAAGGATTCCAGAATTTATGCAAAATGCACAGAAAGATGAGATTCACAGATAGCCAACTTCACAGATAGCAAAATGATCCCTTTCCTATGGGTAGCATGTCTAACAAATAAGCTTTGCATTTTTCTGAAAGATTCTGTTTATTCTCCAGAATAGGCCATTTCCACAACTATGATTCCCTCATTAAACAATGTCATTTATCAGGTAAGAGTAATGCTTTAGTTCATACTTGAATATATTTCCTTATGGGAACAAGCACTGCTGTAGTTTTGCATGCAGAGAGCTCACAGCAACTGTACACACACATATACAGACCAACGGTGTGTGCAGGTACTCACCACAGGTGTTTTTATACATCTACACACATACTCATATGCCAGATCATTTCCAATACATCTCTTCTTTTTTAAAATCTAACTTAAGAGACTTTTCAAAGCTTGTGAATGTTATAAATTCTTAATTCAGAAGGAAATGCACTTTGTTTTATGATGTAAGCAGGTAGCCTAAATGCAGCAGAGAAGTAAAACACAGGGTGGGCACTAGGCATGGCTCCCACAATAAAATACATCAGTTTGCACAAATGTATCTTATTCCACAGACTGCAATCTGCCTTCTGAAATGCATTTCTTATTCAAAAGAATAGAGAATTAGTTGGTTCATAAACATATTTTATTATATTCTAAGAATAACAAATGCAATACAACAGCTCCCTTTACAATTCCAACCACTTTTTCCAACTAAAACTAGAAAAATTATAATCTGGAGTCTCATTTTGATACACATTTCCATAACAATGTGTCCCAGTAAGTGCAGGAACATGCCCAAATCAATACTTACTCTTAATGTGTGATGCTCTTGTGCTAGCAAAGCTGTGACCTCCTCTTGTAAGGTAATGACCTCCAGAAACTGCCCCCAGAGAGCCATCAGAAGGGAGCAAAGCTGAGCAAGATTCATATTTATAAGTTCTGCCAGTTCATCAGGATTTTCCATTTTCTGAAGTCAGAAAAAAAAAGTTACATGAAACCATACTGTATAGATAAGAATTAAAAAAAGGTATACTTTATCTTAGTGAGAATTTTACTTTAAAACCAACTTACAATTGAGAACTGTTTTGACTAAGTATCAGAACTGAATTAATCCATGTTAAAACAACAACAGATTATTTTATGTTGTATTAAATATTATCCAGTTGCCTTTTAGAATCAGGACTTCTGAGCATAAATTAAAGCAACAATTCCATTTATGGCAAAGATAACTGAGTCCAACTGATGTATTTTCTAACGTGCAAAGAAACAGTGTGCCTGAAAGGAACAGGAATCAGGAAACCAAAAACTGATACTTGCTGTGTTAGTCCAACTTTGATAAAAAGTTAAAATTTAATAAAGACATCTCCATTTCAGAATAATCACAACTCAGAAGAATCTTTACAAGATGCTGTGTATCTACATACATTTTAAGCATAGTCAAGACGTGGTGTTACAGCACAGGCTTCACAGAACCAGAGCACATCAAGACAAATTCAGTGTGAAACTTTCTTAACAATGTACTGTAATCCTGTGATACAGTCCCACACCAGTCAATTGTAGACTGCTAGGCTTATGTTCCCTGCCATTTTCGAAAAAAAGTACAGTTTTTCAGAAACTCATTGCAGGCACATAAGGCATTGAGGCAAAGGATTTAAAAAGAAAAGATAGTAAAGACCCAAATTTAGCAATGTTAAAAAGCAAGTAGAAAAAAGCATTGAAAATATTGAAATACCAACTTAACCAGTGAGAGTGGAAATAAGACAAACTTTTGATGAGGACCGCACAAAAGAACAGAAAAGAGGTAAGAGAAAAAAATGTACTTTCACAGGCTAAAGGAAAAATTAAAGAATTCAGAGAAGCGATAAAAATTTTAAAAATATTTTAATACAAAAAGTAAGATTATTATTAATTGCCCCCCAGAGAGCTAACAGTGCTGGTTTTATGTCCAATTATATAAAATACATCTTTTTAAAAGCAGTATTACATTTTCTTGCAGTTATACTACTGCTACTGCCATAACAAAAGGTGAACCTATGGCTCTTCCAAAGCTGGGCAGATGGCCCACTCAGCAGCAAAGCAGGGATAATCTTTCTAAAGGTTTAAAAACCTGTCCTTTAAACTTTGCTCTGACAAGGAAATTAGCTATTCAGCTGGGGCCAGTTCTTACTATGGAGAGAGTTGGGGAGACAAATCTTAGTCATCTGAAGTACATCATTTTCTTGAGAATGTAGAGAAAACAGGAAAAGGAGACAGCATCAGAACATGTCCTTCCAGATTAGGGGATTACTTGCAGAATCTGCTTTTGTATGACCTACAACTGCTGCCTGATCTTGTAACATTGTCATGTGATACCATAAAATCCAAAGAATTCAAATTCAAAATGTAGAAAATTCAATATGTGATTTTCATACAAATAATCCATCTTTCTATAACCTTCATATTCAGGATATACAGAAGTTATCATGGCTACTACTGACACACCAAGTCAATTAAGTTTTGGCATCAGTTGAACAGTTTCTCTTTGGAGGAAGAGTTTAAACAGTTTATTCCCAAGTAGCATATGAAATCACCACAATTCTACTTTTACAGTTATTTCACATACTTAATACATTAAAAAAACTGTACCTTTACTTCCTCACACAATTCTGTAAGACGAACTTCTACATCTATGTTTTCTAGAAAGACGAGAGGACATATCCATGAAAAACATTGCAGAATGAAACCAATTATATCAATTTTAAAACATGAAAAAAAATCCATCAAATAAAACTTAAAATCATATTAAGTGCCACAGTCAAGTAAATTGTAACTCCCACTAAAACATTTTCATAGCAATTTCAGAGATTGAGGACAGAATACAATTAATA
>VWZG01005387.1:73106-99394 GCA_013396735.1 Grallaria varia | reverse complement strand
AAAAAAAGTTTGTAATTATCAGGGTCATTTATCATGATACGCTGTCAAGGATACCAATTTTCCATTCAAAATTAAATTTGAAAATACTGTAATTTATTCCAGATTATTTATTTATAGCTGCACAGCTATTCAGCAGCAATGTCATCATTAACAACCAAGGAAATACAATTCCTCTTTCTACCAGTTTTTCCAGAAAAACCTTATTCTAATACCATTTTTCTACAGGTATATTATTTATCTGAGTTGCAAGCTATACAAATATAAATAAAATCTGTTAACTGTCTGAGAAGTCATATTTTAGTCAAATAAAATTATTCTTTAATTGTTCTTTTTCTCAGTATCTCAATGTTAAGAGCAAATTTGTCTTCCACAGTATGGCAGCTTAAACTGGATCTGACCCATGCAGGACTCATTTATGAAAAAAACATCTATTCCTTCGTGTAGATGGTTTTCCTTGTTTATCATTTCCATCTACTTCAGGGAATCTGCTAAATTATTTAGTACTATGTTTAATTTCCTTCTACATCTAAGGTACCAGTAACAAGGGAATACTTTACAAACCCCCAAATGCTCTGTAACAAGTATTTCTATTTTATTTTTGAAACGCAATACTAAGAAAAAAAATGCAATGTTTCTTGAAAAAACACACCAACAAAAATGCCTTGAAACCCACAATAATAAACCTAGGATACAGATAACGAACAGAGGTTTACAGAACAGCAACAATGTGTTTACTCAACTTCTCTCTGAATTATACAACCCAGATTTGGTAAGCATATATGGATTTTCAAGTAATTGCATCCAATATACTTAGGCTTAAACATAATGCCACACAAATGAACTCATACAACTCAAAGTTCTGAGAAAATATGCAAACTGCAGAAATGCATGAAGTTCTCAGAAACAAATTTACAGAAGTTGTTGAAAGAAACTATATATACCTGTATTTGCTAAACAGCACTTGATAATAAATATTCTGAGAATATGTGAAAATGATGCTGCCTTTGGTGTGGCTCAATTTTGAAATTAGTGAAAAACTAAATGGTTTATTTATGACACAATACTGATTACTTATCTTGTTTCTCACACTTCAGTTGAGAATTAGGCTTGTTGAACAAGATTTAAAACTCTGAAATCTAAAATCACTATGGAAAACCCCAAACTACAGTGCTACACTAAGAAAAAAAAAAAAAAAAGGAACAGAGATAATAAGATAAAAGGAACTTAAGCCCTAACATTCTACAGCAGTAATGTTCACCCAGCAACCATCTGATACAACTTTGCTGCCTCTGCTAAAAAAATAGTTGTTTTCTTTTTACAACAAAACCAAAACACAGTTTGAGATGATCAAGATGGTGACCTACTACGAGCCTGAACTGCCATTTATCCTTCTCCCATCAGAAACTTCCTTGTGCTTAAAAAGCACTGCCATTTCTTGTCCAGCATCAGGCCAACACTGACATTCTCCAAATGGAGAACTGGCCATGCAGATATGGACAACTGCAACCTACGCTCTCATAATGCCTTGTGTAATGTTTGGAAGAATCAAGTCTTGACATACTAGAGGCAACCTGAAAGATTTCTCAGGAAGAAAAGGTATTAATTATCTTAAAAAAAAAAAGAAAAAAGACTGTGTTGAATTAAATGAAACTATATTTTTTAGTTATTTTTAAAAATGTTGATGACTGACTGAACTCTTCAATCACTTTTATTTAGTAAAGTAGAACAACACTAAACCAAAAAAAAAGCAATAATGTCTCATTTTACTATCTATATTCAACCTAGAAGTAAGTAGCTCAATTCTGCAGACTTCATCAGTTTGGTGAACTATGATTGTTCACTATGGCTGAATAGTGACATAGTGTTCCTGACTACAAAGTAATTTAATATTTTATATTATTATTAATAATATTTTATAGTATCAATAACAATCTGAGGGGGTATATCACCTGCTTTGAAAACATACCTAGGTAGGCGTCTCTCTGGGTTCGTGGATATTTTCTTCTGAGAAGGCGTTCATAAAGGACCTGCATGCTGGCCTTGGCTAGTTATAGGGATTGCACACACATGACTAGTTACTACACTCTGGTTTTCATCTGTGATTTATTATTTGCCTTAAAGTTAGTAAAAGAGCTTATTGCTAGCCTAGTAATTAGTGCAGTTAGATCAGTACATGAAAACATACGATTTCAGTGTAGTTTCTAGAGTATCACTTGTGATACACATTAAGGCAGCATTTTTTATGTCCTGAAAACAGTAATACTTAAAAGCTCAATTACACTTATCGAGTTCAATAGTTGTCTGCACATGCTTCTGCAAAATCACTGTCTTGTGTTAATAAGATAGAGCAATAGCAAAGCAAATAAAAGAACTAAAAGAATAATAATTCAAAACAAAAAAGTGATTATTCTGGAGTTTAAACAGGACTGAATATTCTCTTCTGCAATGCCCATTTAAACGTCACAGATAAAAGGCCCATTATAAAATGGTTCATTTACTTTAAAAATTTAAAAAGCGCAAATGATAATTGTGCATTTTGTGAAGTCCAGTGAACTTCAATTTCCTTGTAGACATTACAGAAATGCAGCTTTTTTTTTTTACTGTTGATGGATTTTAGAAAAATTAGTGTTAATGGTAGGCATTAGTTATTTTTCATGAGCAAAAGGTAATAATTAGTATTTACATTATTAGTACATTCATTACATCAAATGTTCCAATCAGTATATATATAACTGAAATAAATGAAAAATATATTTACAAATATGAAAAAACAAAATAATTCTAGCAGAGACATAATAAGAAAATCAAACCCACAGGAAACAAACTGTCAGCAGGATATGTACAATGAATGTTCAGTGTAAGCTCTAATATTCTCTTAAGATATTTGAGTATTTCTGTTCAAACTTGCATTCCCAAAGGTAAGCTAAATTACCCACAGAGATGAGAAAATATCTGATTCAAGTTCCACTGAAGCTTATGAATGTTTACAGTGAGGTTGAAAGATACAACCCAAGTATGCAACTCAGTGGCCAGCTTTTTACTGTTACATATATATATATATTGAAGGAATGTCTTAGGGGAATTGAAAGTCCCATCTGAAACATTTAAGTATCAAGATTTAGTCTAAGCCTATCCTTATAACAACAAGAGTGCCATCAGATTCTGTTGAGCTGCTGGAGTGTGTCCAGAGAAGGGCAACAAAGCTAGTGAAGGGTCTGGAGGACAAGTCTTATGAGCAGTGGCTCAGGGAGCTGGCGTTGTTTAGCCTGGAGAAACGGAGGCTCAGAGGAGACCTTATCACTCTCTGAAAGAAGACTGGAGCCAGGTGGGGGGTTGGCTTCTTCTCCCAGGAAACTAGCAACAGAACAAGAGGAAATGGCCTCAAGTTGCACCAGGGGAGGTTTAGATTGGATATTAGTAAACATTTCTGTACTGAAAAGGTGGTCAGGCATTGGAACAGGCTGCCCAGGGAAGTAGTGGAGTCACCATCCCTTGAAGTGTTCAAAAGTGGATGTGGCACTTGGGGATATGGTATAGGTGAACATGGTGGTTAATGGTTGGACTCCATAATCTTTAGAGGTCTTTTCCAACCTAAATGATCCTGTGATTCTATGATTTAGAAAGAAACATATTTTGACCTTAAAAGGAAGACTAAGAGTTGAGTCATTCCTTTAATAAGGTGTTTCCCTCCATATTAAGGTAACTGATACAGACATGTTCTTTGCACCATTTTCCAGTATTTTTGCTTCCATAAAGAAAAAGCCTCCATTTCTATTTTTTCTATGCTCAGATTTCTGATACACTCCCTCATGACTTTTTTTTTTTCCAAAAAAAGAGCTTTGTATTTTGTAATATACAAGTGAAACATTCTTTGTTTGAATCATTAATTGACCATATACATTTTAAAAATAGCTTTCATATCTCAATTTCCAACCTGTTTCACTATGCTTAGTTTTGACATTGGTAGAATTAAACAATACAAAAATCAACAAATGCTCTCTACATGTAAATTCTGAAAGTCAGAACATGACTCAATACCTCAATATATGCTTGCTGAGGAAAAACTCTAAATCATTCTTTCCAATGCCAATGTATTTTCCTTTTTTAGTTCTGCTGCTCTTCTACTTCACAAACTGAGGCTTGGCTCTCTAATACATCTGCGTTGTACAGAAATGTAACGTACATGTACATTTCCACACATTACATTTAATACTTTTGCAGTTACTTTCCTAAAATGTAGTTAACTAGAAGTCTTCACTGCACCTAAGTCTGTTTAAAAAGTTACACTACAAACTGAGCCAGCAGCAATTTTTTTCTTGTAGGTCTTTTTTCAGATAGTTTCCATCAAAATATTCGTCTCAATTCAAAGCTTACAGAGTTACAAATTTTTGTACAGATATGCAAAGTTTCCTTATAACAAACAAAGAAGTGCAGTGTGCTACTTGGATTAAGGGCTTCTCTAACTTTTTCATCACTAAACACAGGGATTTGAAATAACTGCAAATCAAGGCCAACAAGAAAAAATACATTTGCACAGACTTAGGCTGTTATCTCCTTATTTTATTAGTAATGTAACAGTACTCGTTTCTTTTTTTTTTTCTTCAGTTATCAAACTTCAGCTCAGTTCAAGCAAAAATATTTCAGATACAAGAGATGTATGAGATCAGTGACAGGTTAGTCTAGAAGAGTGTATTCTTAATGAACATTGACAACAAAGTGATGCATTACATTAAACTGAACATACCCAGTTCAATTCGATGAGAAGAGGGGAGCTCCTTTGTTATCATAAGGAAATAGCTATGCAACCCTTTGAAAGCAAGCAGTAAACTGGCACAAAGTGTATAGTGGAAATTATAAGCATGGCTGAGGAAAGACTCTGAAACAACAAAGCTGCAACCCTAAAATAAAGAAAAAAGGCACGTTAATTTTGTACAATAAATGACGTGTTAGCAGAATTGTAAGTAACTGTCTCTTTTCACAAACTTCATCAACATCTTTGTGATTTTCAATGGATTGCAAGGCATCAAAAAGAAGGTTAAACACTTAATATTGTAAGCTTTCCATCTGTATGTTCCTGAAGCATGTAAAGCAGCCTTTTGGAACAATTTTTCTCATTTTCCCTATCACGTGGCAACTCTAAAGTAACTCTAACACAGTTCATTCTTTATCAAGTAATGCTCCTGCAGAAAAGATAAAATTCTCACCACCCAACAGAACACAAATAAAATCTTAAACTGATATATTCTTACATCTGCTGATAGCTGTTTTGTGTAGTTATTGCCAAAGACCACACTTTCAAGAGAAGGAATCACAGAGTCCCTGCTTTGTGCTGGTGCATTCCTGTTCAACCATGTATTCTTCACTGGGCGAGGAAAACTGCAAAAAAGTACAAATGAACTGATAATTTGAACATTCTATGTGTCACAAAACTATCAAACAAATTCTTGATTTTCCTTGAAAAGTAGTAGAAATAAGGACCCTTAGTAAGATCCTAGACGTTCCTAGCATGGTGGTCTGCCTGCATGGAACCCTTTATGATGGCCCAGATAACTCAGTTAAGTCTCTGACGCTGTCCTAGGGGAGCAGTGCTTCTAAAGCAGTTCTCTTCAAAGCATGTCTCCAGTTAGTTGGAGAAACGTAACAAATTATTACCCTCAACTGTTCTGTGGCCATGAAGGTCAGCAGACTAGACCAGGAGATTGTGGAAACCCTTCTTCGTTACTTCTAATGCAAATCGCATTTAATTTAAACAATACTCCTCAAAGTTTAAGCCAGAGAGATAAATTTTGAACTGTAACAGGTAAGAAGTGTTCATTTTCTACAAACTTTCCTATGGAGACTTTACCTCTTAAAAATGAAGCAGTAGCAAGAAGTTGAAAGGCTGTCACATAAACTGCCATTGCTGTTTTCCTAAGGGATGCCTGACCTCTGCCTACTGAGGAGGAGATCCCATCCTGAACCCCTGGGAGAACAGAGCAAACTGCAACAGTAGCCTCGTGAGAACAAAGAACTAGAAAAGATGAATGAAAAATGAATGAATGCAGAAGGTGAGGACTATTAGGTAACGGGCAGAAATAAGCAATGACAGGTTAATAAAAAAGGAGTAGATTGCAGAGGAATCCAGGGCTGTTACCAAGTGGAATTAGATCCTCTCTTTCAAGGGAAGTGTTAATACTGGTTGTTCCCAAGAGAGGGTGAACCTGGATGCTACTCTGAAGAAGAAAACACCCAAAAAGTGACCGCCCTGTAGGAAAGGATGAGGTGCCAATGGTGTGAGCATGATCCAAACAGAGGAGCAAACTGCCACCCATGAAAACCCAAAGGACAAAGAAGAGTGACATCTGCAATTTTCAGGTTTTACAGAAAGAGGTGCTCCAGAAAAGTGAGCCAGAAGTGGATACTGCAACTATCAAGTATTTGCTACACGTTACAATATGGGGGAGCCCGGCTGAAATAAAACAATGTAAATTTGAAAGTTTCTTCCTTTTCCTATCCTAACCTGATTTAAAGGATAACTTGAATCCTTAAAAGAATTGTGTGGACAACAGCAACTATATACACTAAAGATAATGGAAGCAGCATTGAAGTTGCTGTTTTGTTCCAGTATTTCTTTGCACAAGCTGTATCAAGCTGAGGTTTGAAATTAAATTGCATTATTGTATCATCACTTGAAAAGCAAAAACCAGAGGAAAAATATGTAGGAAAATGTTCAGATTTACTGCAACTTTTTAAAAGGTCAGCAGGGATAAATAAGTTTCTGACTGAAAATCAGTAACAAAACCTATTTTTAATTTTCTGATAACAAAGTGAAGTTCAACCCTGCAGCTATGGGAAGAGTACAGGTTGAACACCTGAATTTCACTTGTGGTATGGTGTGACAGTGTACACTTTACATACACGATGCTACTTTAAGTGCATTAAAAAGTGCATTTATCAGATGAAGCCTTCAACAATAATTCCCACCTCCTCAGTAATTGTTTCTCTCCCAAATAATGCTGCACCATCCCTTCACATGTGTCAGCTCATTTACTATATAACATGCCTAAAACACATCACCAAGACAATTCAAACCAGCTTGGGTGGGGGGGAAAGGACAAAAAAGAACAAAAGCCAGTTAAATCCTCTAAACCAGCACAGCCTTCTTGCACAGAACAGCTGTCTAACATACACGGAGATACAGCTTTCCATGATGTGAAGACAGGCACAAACAGTGGGAATACTGCTAAAGGTTTGGGCATTTACAGCACAGACTGAACTTGAATATGAAGAAACTTAGGGTCAGATCATGGAATAGCTGAAGATAATGAAAGAAGAGAAAGACAGAAATGCTAAAGAAAAAGATGTGCAAGGAACACTTCTTATGTGTGACTGACTGTACAGCCCTTTTTCACACTTACTTTTGAGAGGGAGAAGTGAAGTAAATAGATTGGAAAGGGTGACAAATTAAAGGAAATAAAAAAGGCTCCAGCAAAAATAAGGCAACGTCTTTTTTAAAGAGACAAGTAAATTCTCCAGTTCCATTTACTTTAAGAAAATAGTAAATGTATCATTTGCAGACATCATTACCATTCCAGCAGTAACTGTAAACTGCAGAGAGCAAACAGAAGGTACCCTATTTGTATTAATGGCAGCTATTTCAGTCACTAACTACAGTGAACAGCAGATCTGCCTGATTAGGAAAATTCATAAATATTTATACATACAAATATGCACGTATAAATACAGATATTTATACACTTCTCCACTTCTCTAGTCTTGGGTATTATCTCTCTTCTACATCACATACTCTTATTTCTAACAAAAACCCTTCAAATTTGTTTCAGATAACTTTGAAAACAAGAAGTTTCTCATCCCTCTGGATGAGAATCTAAAATCATCGTATAGAAAACAATATTGGTCATAGATTTAATTCCTTCCTAATTATTCTGCTTTTATAACACTTCCATTTGAACACTCAGTAATTCATTTGCATTTTATTAACAAGAGATTACCTTATCAATGGCTGATGCAGAGCAACCAAAGAAGCGTGGACTATAACCGATATGACAGAGAGGTGGAAGTAATCAAACATAACATTGACGTAATGATGAAGGCCCTGGTGTAAGTTAAAGTGCAACTTTAATGTTCGGCTACTAATTGGCTGTAGTGTGCTCAGGTCATCTGGTCTAAAAAGAAATTAAGAAACCAACACACAATTAGAACAATCATATTTAAAGTGCAATTTATTAATAACTGACATAGCTGGCCATTTAGCATAGGTCTATACTCTGGAATGCAAAGGCATCCCCCCAAGAAAAAAAAATTATCAGAATGAGATAAACCAGTTATAAAATCTTAACAGACTTTAGCATTGGATTTCTTTTTTACCATCAATTATGTCTAATATGAACACACTACATCTATAAACAATACAAAATTAGTTTAAAAAATTAACAAATATTTTTGCTTTAATAAAATTTTCCATATTTCAACTTACGAATAGTCTGTATCCGTGAAGTGTAGATCTAATGTTAGTAGAAAATTCATTTCATTAAGCGACTCCTCAATCTACAAAGAAATTGTAGACGCATGAAATCTTTCAGGTTCTTATTTGTACCAATTCAAATTGTAAATATGAAGACTGAATCATCTGAATATAGTGAAGCTGAAGGGCAGATTACCTTCCTCTCATCTAACAGCATTTTTATTTTGAAAATCATTACATCGTTCACAGAAACTTCCTCATTTTTGTAAAGAATCTGAAATGTTTTACTGCAAACTATATTGTCATGGACTGAAGCAGGAAAGGCAAGATCAGCACCTGAAAAGAGAAACAAGTATTAATATAACTGGAAAATCCAGAGCAGCACATAAGTTGAACTATAATTTCCATCTGTTTCATGGCCACTCTTAAAACTGTAACACCAATAATATCAGTAGTCTTCAGTCAGCAACTGCTGGAGTTTGAAGGAGTACATTCTGTTTCAAAAGAAATATCAAAATTTTTAATGTAATTTGCTTTTAATAGAAGATCTGAACCAAAGAATTTTTGCTTTGTTACAAATGGAAGTAAGACATTCTAGGCATCAAAAATTCTATTAGAAGTCCTGAAATCTGTCTTGTTTTATCCAGCATTCATGTTGATTTGCAGGGTTTAACCACACTGAGAACTCTCAATTACCTACAGATGAGGCAAAGAGGTTAAATGACATGTACCACTCCACTGAATGAATCAAGAATAGAGACTGTTCATTCTTGCCTTCCAAATCGTTGCATCCTACTGTGGCCAGACCAGTTTCAGGTTTGTCACCTGAACCTTGCATTTCTCAGGCACTATCACATGCTTTTAATCCAGGGGCTACTCATCAAAAAGAGTTCAGAAAACTGTGGTAAATCATTGGGGAATCTTTTGCCAAAAAACAAAGAAGTGTTAAAAGACTTGCAGAAGAAATGAGAAAGGGAATATTTTAGAAAAGTTACTGAAGAAGTATTTATCATAGTAATGAGGTTTTCACACAGGAAGTTTCATGATGGGTACCATCCTCTGGAAAAAAAAATAGATAAAAGATAATGTAACTTGGAAGAACAGAAGTAACAGAAATACTGACACTTTCTTATCACTCTTCTTACAAAAAGGCTCAATAACATCAACCTCTTCCAGAACACAGTCTTAGAAATTGTGTAAATGGGGATGCAAAATATTCCTTTAAATTATTTTGATTCTTCTCAATAAATTACTTCAACGGAATCCATAGGGGGGGAAAAAAAATCTGCAGTTTGCACTCTACAGATTTGGGGCCTCTGACAGACTATCACTACCCTTGGCAAACATTCCCACTGTATAATCTGAGTAACATCTTAGTTCAATGTCCCTTCAGAAACTAGAAACAAGTACAAATATGGGGTTTTGCTGAAGTGCTTTCATACATGTCACGGGTTTAGGTGTCCTGGACAAAATGCTTACAAAGGCTGAATTCATTACAGTGTAATTCCCCTACATACGATGCCACTTTCAGCTGATGTCCAGCTGTGTCATCTGTTACAGGTGAAGGGCAGAGCAGGTGTGGTTTCACAGGGCACAGAATCTGCTAGAACTGCACAGCATCAGCAAAAGGGATCTCCCGCTCCCCTCTGATACAAAAGAAGTGCTGGACACAAATGGCTGAGGTCCCACATGCTGCAAAGCGTCCAACCCCGAGTTACAGCCCCCAGTTCTGCTAACTCCAGCGTAACCTGAACTGGCACCCTCAGAAGCAAGAGAGGGGATCTGCAGAGGAAAAGCTGATGTCAGGAACAGGCAAGGTCTCACAAACATGAGGTCAGTGAGGTAGAACTACTGTTTTTTAAATCAAGGATGCACTGACTGGCCAAGACTATTTCTAAGCTTCTACAATGAAGGGGAAAAAACAGCGGGGAATTAATTTACTCTTGCACCATAAAAACAGCCATCTCATTCCTTCCTAACTCACTTTTGTTTTTTGGTCCTCCCTTTTCTCCTCTGAAAACCAGCCACGAATTTTTGAGAGAAGGAGGAATTCACAACACTCTAAAATCTGAAACAACCTCATACAGGCTAGAAATACATAGCTTTATCTCATAACTTTCTAGAGCATGGCATCTTCTTCAAATGAGAAGAATAACAGGAGACCTTCACAAGATTGGAGCTAAAGCAAGTGAATTGCCCTGTCATATCAGTAATGATACTTGTGCTAGGTAGCAAGCAACTCCAGTGAACTAGTAGATATGAAAAATTTAAATAAAAATAACTGGAGTGGGAAAACCATGACAATCAAAGCGAATAGGATTTAGAATCGGTAAGTATGAGAAAGACCAAAAAAACAGAAAAGCATAGAAAGAAGTACCTGACCAACACAGGAATCGTTCTCAAGAGTGGGATTAGCAGGCTTCTGACCAGCCTCCTCTATGATCAATAAGCAACACTTTCACACAGTAGGTGTGCTACTCCACATATAGCCTAATAGCAGCTACTTCCTAGCCATAACAGCAGTCTCAGGAACTGGTATCACCTACTCCTTCATCTTAAGCAGGAGAGCTTCAAGTCTGAGCTAAAGCATCCAGCTCTGCTAAATTAAGCAAGCAACTGAAGTGAATGGAAAGCAGAGATCCTCAACAAGACCAAGCACCATCATGTACACAAGAAGGACAAACTAACACTCTTTCACTGCCCAGCTTGTACCCTTCCCTCTGCTTTGTTGCAGGACAAACATTTCCAGTAACTACCTGAAAAAACAAACTGAGAGACTGATCTAAAAAGGGCCCTAAGTTTTGGGGGTTGAAGGGGTTTGTTTGTTTTGTAAAATGGCTACTTGTCAGCTGAATGAGTTGCCCTGTTGAGTTCCCAGAGAAAAACAGACACTTGTGCCACAGCACACAGAGGAATATGAAGATAACAAAGAGTAGCTAGGAGGAATCAAGGACTGATTTTTTTTCTTTGACAGTACTGCTGATCTAAATTCACACCGGTCTGTAGTCTTAATGTTTATATCCTTTATGCCTAGTAATAAGAGACAGAAGAACTAACACGTATGTCAGAATTTACTAACAAGATTAAAGCTTTCTAAAAAATAACCTAAGACCATTCTAAAATACACCCTGAAATGGAAAAACTTTTTTTCCAGCAACATAAAACATTATTAAGTGTCACTATTCAAAAAGTATGTTTTAGTAAAGGACATTTACCAGAGCCAAATTCTCCAAACTACATTAAACCTTGCCTTTTGGAGCAATCTTGGTTTCTTAAGAGTTATTTATCTCACAAAAATCCAAGAAATATTCAGGAAGCTTGACCAAAATTCCTTATCTACATTGTTGCTCTACTCATTTACTTTTAAAATAGCCTTAAAAACTCAGGTTTCAGTAACATCATATCACATTTTCTCAGACTGTAGCAGTTTTTGATTCCTTACAATTCCAGAAACTCCACCTGACATTTGAACACTTGATTGGTTTTTTGTTCTTCCCATTTTTACAGCATGCTGAGGGTGTGGGCTACTTAGGAGAATACTAACAGCTTTCTCTGGTTTCAGTTTGCCTGGACAAAGAAACCAAAGGTGAGTGTCAGGTTAAAAAAGAAGAAAGATGAGGGAGTAGGTAATTCTGTTCAGGAGGTTAAATAAATGTTCAACTTTATCACCAGGCAACAACAGAACAAGATTGAAAGCAGGATCCTTTCAAACTGTTCTTTTCAGAAAAAAACCCTGGTTTATCAGTTGGGGTAAGAGTCTGTATCTGAAGCTCTTCACTACTCCGAGATATCTACTTACATGATGCCTTTGGTCATCTTACCCTGAAACATGGAGAAGACTGAGCAGATCAGTGGAAAAAAAAAAGTAGACACTAATATAAAGGAATCACCATGTTCTGCTACCAGAAAAGGCAATCAGCAGAGTAAAAACAGTAACACACATTCTGTAATCAACTTTTAAGTCTCACTGCTAAGAACAAGCTGTATTTTTATTGTGTTAGCAACAATATTAAAAGCACTTATAAATTAGTTATAGCAATACAAGACAAAAAGTGTGATCCTTAGTTAGCAAGGCAAGATAATGAATTCGTTCACTAGAAGTTTTATGAAAAGTTTTTGCACTTACCAGTTCCGTGTAACAAACTAGCTTCTAATTTGTGTGGAATTCTTGGAGGAATTTTCATAGATGCACGAATCTGGTAAAAGCTAAAGCAAAAGACAGTGATTTGCAACACATGCATTACAGTACATCTTATTTACCATATATAGATACATTGACAGAGGTGGGAATGGAGAGTGGGAAGGAGGAACACGGCAAGGAAGTCTGCAAAGCTTAAAACAGTCTTACTTTGACTCTTTATCCAGTTATGTTTTGCTCTTAATCATTAAACAGAGCAGTAGCCAAACACATGAATAAAAAGAAGTCCAACACAGTGCTGGTCTTTCCACACCCTGCAGAGCTGGAGCAAATATTTGTGGAGATACATGGTAAACTACACTGGAGAACTGGTATGAATGAAAAATCAGGAGTGTCAGCTACACTACAACCATATGGGAAGGATCTACCATATAGCACATCTATAGGACTGCTATAATCAGTTCTGACACTGAAGGAGCTATTTGTGAAGCTGTAGTTCGTGACACTCCCCCCTCCAGGATCCCCAGAAAACACATCGCTTACCAGACACTCTACATTGTTTGTGGCCACCAGCTATTAAAAGGTGTCACACTGGGCATATCATGATAGTACCTTTATGCTATCAAAGGCAGGAACTGCAGGCTTCAAGCCTAAAATTAAGAAAAAAAGACTCTAACACAATAGTCTTTTGGGTCTCTGGCCCATCTCTAAACAGTTTTTCATTTTATTCAGCTCCATGCTGTTTCCAACTTAGATTTGCATCTGTGATACCTGTAACTGTTACCAGACTGATTTTACAGAAGCCTCTACATAACACATGCACCCACAAATACACTTAGATACACATTCTAACCATCTTATCCTATTTCAGATAATTTATTTTTGTTTGAAGGAGTTAGCTTCAGCTCCTCAGTCACCTGATGTGACCTACCACACAGCTCCAAAACACTAACACCAACAAAAGGGAGGGAGCAAGAACATTCACAAGTAGAGAAAGGAAGACAAAACTCTTTTTGGTCCTAAATGTCCTTATAAGCATACATTTACCCTTCATATTCCACTAACAAAGTATAGTCATGGTTTTCATCATCCCCACTATCCAAATTCAAACCTCTTTATCGTGGTTTTCTGATTTTGGCTTCTGACACTTCAACTAAAGCTGACCATCCAGGACTTCCATAGCTATGTACTAGCCTAATAATCAACCAATGAAAAATTCTTAATCTTTTTACAAAATTTAAAAGTCAACTTTAGTCTGATTAAAACCATATATCAAAGAGTGTTTTATAGCGAACCAGTAACATTGCTAGAAATAAGAGATGAAGTGATTCCTACCTTTTAAAAATAGACTAAAACATAACCTATTGCAAACTACCAGTTATATACTTTGGTTTTGCAAACAGGTCATACATGATTCCTGCATGCTCCTTAAGTGAATCATAAACAGTAAATTGTTTACATAGGCTAAAGAAATAAAAATTAACATTAAACTTCCACTGTCACCTTCTGCAAGAATGTGAGGAATTGAGATTAAGAGTGCCAACTCAACATTAACCCAGAAGGATGCAATGTAGTACACTGATGCACTCTTTTCTCTGGGTCAGATGTGACTTCCGTCATTCAATTAGTTACTCATCTCACCTATACGGAGGAAATGTGATACATTATAATGTACAACAGCCTCAAGAATACTTTCCACCAGCCTCAGCTTCACAGTGTCATTTCTGGATCCACAGCAAACATTCATAAAGAGCCTGATGCCCTACTACTACAAGCTACGTCTTCCCATGATCCAAATAACTAGTCCATCATGGCAAAGCATACTGCTTGTTACTTCAGGTAGGAAGGAAAGAATGCAAAACTGTTTATATGGTTTACATGAAGTATTATGTCTCAGTGTGAATCCTATTAAACGTCATATCTCAAAGTTCAGAGACATGCCACAGACATGCCATGTGTTGTAATTCATCTCGCCCTAGCCTACCAAACTGCGTCATTCTATTACACTTTAAAATACCTAAAATCTGCATCCTTCTCAGCTGATGTTTAGAAGCACATGACAGCTCTACAGAGCATAAATTTAACTAAGGCTTAACAACTTTATCAAGTGTGGATAGATTAATAAAAGAGGACTGTTACAAGATAAAATGAAAGGCACAGGCAAAATAAAAACTCAGCATCAAACAGAAAAAAGGTGCAATGTGATATTCCCATTACTTGATGAAGTAAGACTCATTTGCCCTAAAGATACTATTAAGTGATTGTTTACAATGTGTGCCTCAAAGCAAGCAATCAATAGAACTGTTTGTGCTTAAAATGTAGTTTGTGAAACTAAAAGGCTATTAGGGACATCCTTCTTTTTCCTGTGTTTATTTGCTTGCAATTAATCAAGAGAAGACTATTCTATCCCTTTTCTTCAGTAAACCCTTCACCTGCCTGATAATTTTGTTTGGGTTAATGAGATGAAGGTGTATTGTTTACTTGTTTCAGACAGGGGGCATGGATTTTCAGCAGATTTACACTTTAGGCAGTTCGTAACATTAAACATTCACCTGTTAATCTGAATAATAAAAACCTGTAGGAGTTCAGCTCAGGGCAAATATGTAAACATTAATTCAAAATCTTGTGCCTAGGTATATGAAACAATTATTTAATTCCATCAAGATACTTAAATAAGAAAAACAGCCTCCTACACAGTATTTACCCAAACTATTCACTGTCACTCATTTTTAAATGCCATATATATTAAGGATTTATCTGCAAATGAAGAGCTATTATACTATTATGCTGATATAGAGTACTTGATTCACAAAGGAATTATATTTGCAATACATAAAATATGGAAATGTTTTTTAAAGTTACGTTATAAATTCCTCATGACAGAAAATTTTAAAAGTAATGTCAAAAAAATACATCATGCCTCATCACTCTTCCCCAAGCCCTGCCTTCCTCATCTTCTTTCCATCTTTTGTTCAGCCCACTTAGTGTTGCAATGTTTCCATTTTTATCAAAAACAAAACAAAACCAAGTCCCTTTCGACTATTTCCCAGTTGTACCGTAAACACTGTCTAGTTCTCATACAGACAACTGACTCAGAAACCTGATCTATTGTATCTGCTTGGGCCTCCACAAAACAATTCATTATGAAGGACTTGTTACTCACCTATCATATTCAATTGTCCCAAATATCCTTAAAATATTCCATAAATAAGATCTGAATACAATCAACTGTTCATTGTCTCATGTATCAGCTCTCCGTTACCTTATGTAACGAGAGAATGAAGGTATCCTGAGTAGTGGAAAATCCCAGATGATAACAATGCTACAGATAACTCAACTGATGGTACAGCAGATGTGCCCAAATTGATGAAATAACTTCAGTTTACGGATGCTTTCAAGACCCAGTCCAGCATCTTCCAAGAGCTGGCACATGCAGACCTATTCATGAAGTTGCAGGCTTAGTACTACAACTTTTGAGACAGTAACAGTGGAGGTCCAGCAGAATGTCTGTACTAAAATGCATTCCTGAAGTCCACTGAAATGGGAAACCCAGGACAAACCTTTCAGAGCATGGCCTGTGCTGAAGCAAATTCCATGAGATTCACATGCCCAACCTTAGTACAGTGCATTATCTCTAACTCACACCTGTAAGTCCCAGGAACGTGACAGAGGAATAATCAAACTGACCTGCACCAGCTTGCTTCCTTGTAAAGTGCTGCCTCTGACAGCGAGCTGGAAAAATGCTTTAGTGATGACAGAGACAGGGGCTCCATGTTCATTTCAAGATTTATTTAAAGCTATCTTCCAGAGCAGAAATACTAGAAAAAGGAAACAGCTTAAGCTTTGCAGTCAGCATTAAGATTCCAAAAAAGTGCTGGACTTCTTAAAGCTTAGATTAGTAGTGATTTTTCCATATGATTTTTGGAGAATAATTTGAAAAAAATCTGTTACAACCTCTCCCTTAATCTCTGGTTTGACTGCATCACCTGAGAAAAATGCCATTTTTAGATTATTAAGGGTTGACATTTTTCCGATACCAAAGTCAGAAATATTTTGATGATGCTTTAAAGCTACTCTTCCTGTTTCTAGGAAAAGAATAAATGGCATTCAGAAAGGTGGTATACTGTAAGAACACACATTAATCACCTGTAACAAAAGCAACATCCATCAGGCCTTTTGCTATAATTTGCTCCATTAGCTGAAGCAGGATAACTGCATATTTTGCTTACCTGAGAATAAAACAACAGAAATACCACCAAGAAAGGTAATTTACAGGATCATGGAAAAATGCACTAAAAAAGAATCATGAACAAGAGCCTGACATGCATTAGTTGCTAAATTACCCTGATAGATTATGCTGTGTTTAGAATCACCACCTGATAATTCAGCAAGATACAGCTGGATGATCTTAGATGATATAGCTAGGGTTTGGCACTTGAAAAGCCAGGGTTACAATGGCTGCTGGGGAAGTAGAGCCTTAACATGAGTCACAGCAGTACAGGGAACACATTTGGGATGAACAGCAGACTGATAGTTTGATGAAGGTCTGACACCACATAAAGAACAGATTTGGAATGAGTCTTTAGAACCATTTTGTCAAGACAACAAGTAGGTTGCAACTGCTCGACGCTCATGTTGTTGATGTCATTGGAAGGACAGGCTGCACAGGGAGACTGAATAAACGGAGACTTGAAACAGTCTTAAGGATACTTAAGCATTGGAACAGGTTGTCCAGATAAGCTGTGGAATCTCCACTCACAGAAGCTTTCAAGATCTGGGGGGATAGAGCTCCAAGCAGCACGGATCAAGTGTCAACCCTCCTTTCAGCATGAGGGTGGGCTATATGACATGCTACTATCCCTGCCACCCTGAATCAGCCTATGATCCCAGAGGTTAGAGCAAACCTAAAAACACGGTTCAGTAATTTACAAGATGACTGAAAGGCAACATAGCAAAAAGCAGGTATGATTGGGAGCTGGTAGACAAAACAAGTTGCAGTGGCATCTGCAAATAGAGCATATTCCAGTTTCTGGCCTTCCTCAGTCTACACAGGCAAAATACTTCAACAGCTGAATTTACTTGCTTTTCTGAAAGGCAGCATCTTTTACTTCTTATCAAATTTCCAATGTTGTAGACTTAGGAAAAAATAAAACAAAAAAAGATAATCTACAACACCACCTCTGAAAATGTGCCAACCCCTCTTTCTCCAAATGACTACAGCACTTAGATTTACTTATCTTGACC
Source organism: Grallaria varia (assembly GCA_013396735.1). Lineage (NCBI taxonomy): Eukaryota > Metazoa > Chordata > Aves > Passeriformes > Formicariidae > Grallaria > Grallaria varia. The sequence goes on along the minus strand of VWZG01005387.1, from coordinate 81,548 downwards.
CCTGGCATGAGTTTTAGGGTGAATACCAGGTCTCTTGCTCTAGCTGCACTGCTTAAAAGATTTGTCCTGAAATAGTTCTACATCCATCCCCCAAAAGATACCTTTGCTTTTGCTTCACGATGTGGGAGAGAGTCTAAATAAATACCCAGGTAATACTGTCAAGCCCAGTCTATGCAGTCTTTCTTCAGTAAATATATATGTGTACCTGTTCATGACCATTCATGTTGTTTGATCCTCAGTGTAATCACATGTAAATACATAATCACGACATTAAAAGGTTCCAAGGATATCTAGGGCTTAATGTCCTTACTACAGACCTTATAGGAAAGGTCTTCTGAAAAAAGTAGTTAGAATTAGTGCTCTCCTGTAGGCAGAGACACCTCTACGATTAAATCTTTTTTATCAAGCTGCATTAAGATCTTGAGAATTCAAAATCTGGTATGTGCCAGAAAATGCTTTCCCACACAGGAAAATTCCTTTTTTTTTTTTCCCACCACATTTGTGGAAAATGGTAATTTATAACTTGAGCAGGAAATAGGTTTATCAATAACTAGAATGTATCTTGCTATTGGCAAAAGATGAAACTTAGGAAGTAATGGTGATTTGACTTTTTAATACGGCCACATTGAGCCACAGGAAGTGTGTGCAAATGCAGTCATAAGGGACAACCATTATTTAAAAAAATTTTCATGCATTAAAAAAGCATATGAGCATTTACAGCAATAGCTCCACATGCATTTACTTGAAAAACCACTTACTTTGCCAGTTAAGAAAATTCCAAGGGAAATGTACATTCTGAAAAAGCTTCATAATACACTTCATCGTTGAGGTGAAACTTTTTTGCAGTTCCTCTCACCAGGAAGCAGAAAAGCAGAAGCGTGTATGGCAGAGCCTGACCTTTCCTCTTCCCTAAATCCCACTGCACTCCCTGCACACTTAAATGTGCTCAGTCAAATAAACAAGAGCAAGCACTGAACACTGTGGACTGCAAAACTCACGGGCACCTGCAGGGCAGATTCTAAGTTTATCAGTCCGCCAAACAGAGGAACAGCTGTGACTGTGCATATGCAAAACCCCAAGAGAGCTCTTGTGATCTACTGAATGCAGAGCCCTGTTGAAAACACACTGCTGCAGACCACTACTAAGATTTCTCCAAGGTGATCTGTGGCTCAGGCAAGCATAATTCTTTTGGTGCAGGAGGAAACAGAGCTGGAGATGAAGCACTGCTTTGCAAATAAAGAATGTGGCACTGAAATGAGGAACTGCAAGGAAAATGGACAGAGGGAGCTAGTCCCCAGAGAAACAGGCAGTTCTGGGGACAGCAATTCCATAGAACCAGTGTCATACTGACCCTGGCAGAACTGTGTCTTACAGATGACACCTCTTCCAACCGGAGCAAACCTGCACGCACAGAATTCCTGCTGCAGTGAGGGGCTGAGTCAGCAAAATACTGAAAGGTTCCAACAATGAGAGAAAACATTCCTCTCCTGTTCAACACCCCTCTGTCCTACAAGCTAAGGCCCTTGCTATGTCAGAGACCCTACATTACTAATTCTTTCATGGATTTATAAAAATCCATCTTAAAAGCAGTAAAGACCTTCAGCATTTCACGTTACAAGCCAGTACTCATAAATGCCGGCATACTTTTCTAGGCAATCTGAGTACACTTGTAATGTTTGAACCATTTCATATAATCATGAAACATAAATACTCTATTTTACACATTACCACAAGTTTGCCAGATGTTTTTTTGTAATCTCATATGCATTCTGCAAAAACGCAATCCAGGCAAAGGCACACAAACAAGGGCCAGAGAGGAAAATCAGAAAGGGAGTAAAATAATGTGCCAGGGAACAGAAAGAAGAGAATATAAACCAACACAGAACAAAGGCAGTGAAGTGCTGATTCTGAAAGTACCAAATTAAAAAGAGAATTGGTTAGACTTATTCCCTAATTTTCCCAGGAGACATTCACAGTCATCTATAAAAATTTAATCCTACCCAATGCAGTTGGGGTGCATAGAATACCAGATGGACACTAAACTAGATACAGGGCTTATATAGACAGGAAATTATTTAATACAAGTATAGAATGCACTAAAATATTCTTATCTTACAATCACTTTGTAATAAGTACTTCTAATATGGACCAATGTGAGATTACACTCTGCTATAATTGTGGGATTTATCTAAGCAACTCTAATTCAGATACTTGACAGCAGGAAAACTATCATGCCCAAAAGACTGTATTTAAAATCTTTTTCAATCCCTTCTATGAAAAATTCAACTATTTCCCAGCTGACTAACATGTTTTTAAACTGAATAACACAATGGGCAAACTTATAGGAAATAGATAAAAGGTTCCCATTTATTTGAAAGCAAGTTTCCTTGAATGTGAATTACTTTTTTGAAGTACCTCACATGTCTGTGGCACACATTGCTTCTGACAACTAAATGTATATACAAACAAAACAGTTATTAGATCAAAAGTTTGATGAGAGTTATTCGGGAGACTAATACCTCAATTAAGTCACAGCAGCTTGTTATGAAACAGGATTAAGTACGTAAAATAGGAGAGAGGGAAAAGTAAATGTAGCTGGGGATTTTGCCTTATTACTACAAAAGCCTTTTCTCCACTTTCTTATCACCAGGCACACTCAGGCAGAATTCCTGCAATCGTTATGAACATCTATTTAAAATTTGAAAGGGGAATAGTATCAAACAAGTATTGCTTTTTAAAGAGACACAAACATGCAATACTAGATGAGTTTTTATTTAATCAAATAAATCTTAACTTATATTCGTCTATGTTTATTATTTTAGTTCCTTGTTTATTTCCTGTTTTTACTGAAGGGAACAAGAAAGAGATCATACTAAATTTCCTGCCATTTTTAAAGTACAACAGCTCCATAACGCTCATCTTCAGGAATAATGATTTCTCATTTTCTCTTATAACAACTTTTCAACTCTATTTATTTAACTTGACAAGTATTTTCCATTTGACTTTGGTTCAGCATACTAGCTGAATGTGTTTAGCCACTGCGTAGCTTGGAATTTTTTAGTTTTCTGCAGAAAAATGTATGGGATGTTAGGTTTTCCTGGTATCCAGAGTCACAAATTTATAAAGCTTCACCCCTTGCAAACAGGCATCAGTTTTCAGTAAGACACATCATAACATTTTAATTTTGAAATCAAGGTTTAGCAAATACAACAGATGAGAGACCAGAAGACAACTCATTTTCTGGCATTTACTGGTCTTTCAAATTTTATGAGTTTTGCAGCTGTGCAATTCTATTCCTCTCATCTGTCAGTAAACAAGTATACAAGCTGTACAATTCACCTTTGCCTTATTTTAATGAAGAGCAATCTCTGTTTTAATAGCAAATACATCATACATTTAACCAGAGATGAAAATTCAGGTAACTACAAAGAAAGATTCTGCAAAAAGGGCCCATGTGAACTGTTGTGTTTTATGCAAGATGCATCAAATAAAAGTCATCACTCTAATCCCCTACCAACATCTTCATCTTTTTCCCTGTAGAAAGCTGTGTCATTCACGAAAGTCACATTAGCTCCTCTAGTACAATCTTTTAAATTAAAACACTCTAGTTTCAAATATAACATACTGCTCTGCTATGTTGTTAGGATGCTAAGAAAGACAAGCAATCTCTGAGAAGCATATATTATTTTTCCTTCAAGCAAGGCATATTTTCATGATTCATTTAAGCCAGCTTAAGCCAATACTGAAAGTAGAAGCATTTTGCAGACCAAAACCTCTTTTACATGTTTTTGCCTTTCCTCAAATAAGTTTTGATGATTGACCAACTGCATGGTTAAACAAAACAACAGGCTCATCCATCTGGAAAAGGAAAAGAATCCAATAGGTGTTATTATAGAGGGAAGAATCACACAGCCAGGGGAGAAATCACTCCCTTCAGTGATAGGACATGGGCTAAGGTCAGGTTGAGGGATGGGGCTCCACACCCAGAAACAATATGAAATTGTACTGCCACTTCCTGTAAATTATTTTTTTTCCTCAGCTTCAAAAGTTTCAACTCCAAAAACATTAAGAAGCAGATCTGCTGACTGTGCACTATATTTATGCATTATTAACATAATTCTTAAGAAATAATCTCAGAGAATATTACCTGAACAATGACATAAGCAAGCTAGGAAAAGTTAGCAGCTTAAGTCAAGATCTGTTTCTCTAAATTAAGATGATCCTAAAAGCTCAAGAATGTTGAAGAGTAAAGTGAGCATTCAAGATTGGAAAGCAAAGGTTCCACTTCTTACCCCTTCATAAAAAAGCAAAAAAATTGCTGCTCTTGAATAGACTTTTATTTTTGCCATGATAGAGCCACTTCCTACAGAAAAAATATCTTTGGTCTCCTAAAACCTACCCTATCAAGTACACAGCAGCAAATATACCCTTAAAAGAGCAAAGTTAAAATTCCAGATTCACAAGAGTTAAACTTCTGATGTCAGGTGAAATAAATGAAACAAATTACATGGGCACAGACAGACTAAGTAGGCAAATCCTTTCTTCTCCTGCCAGGTTCCACAAGCTGGATACCTTGAAGACACACAGTGCACACTGAACCTGTTCANTTTTTCCAAGTCTACATTTTCTCAAAGGTTTTTCTTTAGAGAAAACTGTAACAAGCACTGCAGAAAACCTCAGATGGTATCCAAACTATTTTGAAATAAATTGTATGTAGGAATGTATTTAGGAAAGGTAGGAGACAAATTGCTGAAGGGAAGGCATGCAAAAATACTATGAGATGAAAACTGAGAACAATATGATTGGGAAAAGAGAAAAACTCCACAGAAAGTGCTAACTGCAGTAATATGGCTGAATTGCGGAGATGATCATCAAGGTGATTGTATGACTTCCTGTCTACATACCCTGAGGAGACTCAAACTTTCCATGGGCCTGGATACCTAAATCCTTTTGTTACACCCTTATGAGGCTGACCTCCCACCACTGCTCCCCATAAACTAGGATCTGCAAAATGCACTGAAGAAGAATCCTAGCTCTCCTTGGGGAGTTGGAAGCTGAGGGTTTCTGCTGCTCTGGATGACTGCAGATTCACGTTTCTATCACCTTCCCCCTTGCAGAGCTGACCCACAGAAACGGACTTGGCATTCTGGGCGTGATTAGGACCCTTTCTCCAGCAAGTACCAGAGCTGGATCTCTCTGTCTTCTGCAATTATCTGAGTCCTTCTCTTTGTCACTCATGCAAGCTGGCATCTGGGGAATTCCTTCCTCGTAGTAAGGAAATGACAAGAATAACGTCTTGAAAATCTGACTATACTTTTACAACGGAAGAACTTTTTCCTCTGTCCTGTCCTCCCAGGCACTCACTCTTGCCCCATTGCTATAATACACCGGACACCTCCCTCAATTACACCAATGCGCGACTTGCAGAGCAGGTTGGACAGTGGTCTGCTCCAGCAGCTCCCCTTACAGCAGGCTGCTCCAGCAGCTCAGCCAGCACAACCCACAGGGCAGTGCACCGTGGCAGGATGAAGATGCCAGCAGCAAGGGAGGTGCAAACTTTGCAAACTGGCATCACCAGGCGAGCTCTGTATCTCTGCATGAGAGTTTAGGGAAATGAGAATTGACATACCTGATGTCTGTCGTAATTCTGTATCCTACGGGCAGGGATGCCAACTGAGATGAATGTACAAGTTCAAACAGAGGTTTTGTTTCAAAACATACTAATCTCTGGGCTGCTCTTACTCAGTAGATCACACTGACTTAATGGATGCTCCTGTTTCAGAGATGTCTTCCTAATATGGAGCCTGGAACTTTTACGGACATTTCTCTCAGGATGCAGTCCAGATTACAGTTAAACCAAAATGTACTTGGCAACAGAGGTAGGGATCCCACTTCTGTGTATTTTATACTCCTTCTGCATCACCACTGACAGACTATCTGATGCTGATGTGGGCCAGGGAGATTCATAAAATACAGACCAGAACATAATTCTGGTTTTGCCAGTTTTTTCCTGCTGCCTTACCACTTTGAGTGGACCAACCATAAGGTAAAAGAGCATTATTGAAGGCACACTGGAAGCAGGTTCAGGCCGCTGCTATCCAAAAGATCTCCCTACCTGTAACATCTACACCTGTAGTACAGTGTCCTGCCAGCTTAACCTACTCTATGACTGCTGCCAAAAACAAGCCTATCTTACTGACCACAGAACTGCAAACAAAGCCAGGAGAAGACCATGTATATCACACATTTTGGCAGCTACATGCAGTTGTACTGACTCAGGCCAACTATAAATGCTTAGATGAAAATTCTGTTTAACAACAGATTTGTGTTCATGGCACCAACAGTGAGCTATGTTGGGTGTGCTCTCTTACCCTCTCCCCCCACCAAAACCAGTGCTCAGGCAATTACACAGCCATCCAAGATGGGCATAAGTGAAAAACACACTTTTTTTTTTTTTTTAATCCCCAGTCTGATCACCTTCAATAGTCTGCAAACTATTTCTTGCATTAGAAACACATAAAAGTACAAAATGATTAGCAGCAGAGGTCTTGATTACTTAGTGTCTTTCTGGAGAAAAAATACCCATTTTTGAAGCAATTTTAAAGGTCTGCAAATCAACAAATGAAGTTATTTATGGATAAACATGAACATGATGGTCAAGTCTGAAGGGCCTCTCAGTCTTTGGAGGTATTTTAAGCTGCTTCTGCCACAGCCAAAATAATTCAGAATCTGGGAAAGGGAGAATAAGTGGAGTGGGATGCAATAAAAAAATATTCAAAAATCTGATTAATTACTTTATATGGAGTACAGTAATTGGCAAGAGGTGTAAGACACGAAATAGGAAGATATTTTGGAGAAAGCACCTGACTGAAGCAGAGGCAGCAAGTCCAAGTTTCAGTTTGGTGGTGGGACTGAGCCTGGTTCCATACTCTGATAAAGCCATATGCTCTCTGCAACATGTGATGACCCAGTAAAGTGCCGTTTGTGATTACAGATACTATTAGGTATTTTAGGTTGTATGTGCAGCAAAAGAGACAAAAAGACACCATACCAGAAACCTCTGTTGTATTGTAGGGCAGTCAAGACTTTAAAACACAGGATAAGCATCTTTCTCTCTCCCTTTTCTCAGATAGCTATGGATAGTAAACTAATTTAAAGAACAAATATAATCACATTTCTGCTATAACTGTCATGTATATTAAGCACGCACATATAAGCACGGCAAAACACTGACGTATGACAGATTTTTCACAGGGAAAGGTCTGAACTATAAGCCACTGCACAAGCTACATGCTTCTGCACAGGAAACTTAATATATGAAAGAATCTCAGAAGTAGCAGTTTTAGTGATGAAACACATATTCAATGCAAAGTTAAAACTGTTACCGCTGTCACATGCTATTCCAGAATATTGAACTTAGTAAAACTCATATTTAGAAAGAGAAGGTGCATACTCCAGAAATTATTGTGATGCCTTCAACTAACACCTATGCCCATTCTACCTTCATGCTATACACAGAAGCCCACTGTATTGTTCTGCAGAATAACAAAATGTGCCTTCTCCAGACAAAATCCTTTTATACTCAATACTGTCTTACACTGTCATTTACTCCCTCACTAAACTCAACTCACTGATCGTGTTTCTGCTGACAGCCCTCATGGCAAAGCATATTGATATACAATCTTTACTCTGCAGCGTGAAATGGTACCTTTGACATACACATTGACACCCTATTTCTTCGACTGCATAAAGAAGGAATTACATGAATTGTATTTGGAGGGGGGTCTAAAATGAGGACAAATTATGTAAGATTTATCACAGCTATATATAACCTTGCTGTCACACAAAAGAGTTGTGCCTATCACAGCATTGTCAGGTCCAGCAAGATGGTAAGATGGCATAAGTAGGTGACTGAGCTCTTTATCTTTTTGTTCTTAGAAAATGAAATTTTGCCAAATGAAATGCCTGGAGGGAGTGGGATGCCACTAGGTAGCTTTAATTTTGAGTTGAAAAAAAATGTTTTCAGTTGAAAAACCTATTACGCTTAAAATTTCCAAAAGTACTACATGGGTCTAAGAGCTATAATCTGAACAAAATTCAGGGGATTTGAAATTTCTACCCCATATCTGAGAGTCTAGAATATGCAACGAGTACCCATCAGCATTTCAAAAAACTGAAGAAAGATTTTTTTTTTTTAATAGGGGGGGATGCAGGAAAAAAACCCACACCTCCAGGACAACTACAACTACCAGCTGTTAGCTCTACATCTATCCATAACAACTGAAGAAATAAGCACCTGTACAGTCACCTTTACACATCAGAACATGTAGCTCAAAGAGGTATATTCAGAACCTCATTTAGTTTCTTAAGTTGGAGGCTAGTCTTCTAGGAATTATCATGGTGGAGGTGGGGGGGGGGGGGGGGGGTTCTCTAAGCTTCAAG
>VWZG01005387.1:47287-73101 GCA_013396735.1 Grallaria varia | reverse complement strand
TTCTCTAAGCTTCAGTGTAGAAGCCCAATTTACAATGGCTCTAGGTGACCCCTATACAAACCTCCCTATTGTGGCTAGAAGTCTCCTAATACAAGCATTGTACTCAGACAGCTGAAGAAGACAACTAGTACAACCTCTCCATGTCTTCAGTTTCACTCAGTACACTTCAAAAATGTTAATTTCTCAGCTAAGTCGAAGGAAATAGTACTCAGTTTTCCATTACCTTTCTAACTCATGTTTTCAACAAATACAAGGCTTTTATTTTAAAAGGTAAGATTCAGTCTTTTAAATTGTTACTCCTCCTTGGGACCAGATAATGTCATTGGTCTTTCAGACATCCTGCATCAGAAGGGCTAAATGGATATGTGATGATATTAACTTTCAACTTATGAAGCAATACCAACTTAAAAACAGGACTTCTCCACTGCTTTTTCCCAGTTTTACCCATTCTTGCCTCAAAGCAAGCAGGACCTTCATGTGTGTATCCACTGGTGAACTAGAATCCACTGATCCACTTTAACAACAAACAAAACAAACACCAAGACCAAAAGTATCTGTGTTATTTTTCCTAGACAGATTATTCCCTTGAGCTTACAGCTGATTCCTACAAATCTTAAACCCATATTATTGCTATTTGTATTAGTGTAAAACCATAAACTGAAGAATAGAGCTCATTTTACAACTGTTAGACAAATCTGACAAATTTTCTTATCAGTTTGTAGAGACTGCACTACGTTAAGCAAAGATCACAGTACAATACTTCAAAAGATAAGCTATCATGTCAGAAGGCAATTCACAACACTTATTTCCAGAAATGTATGTCACACAGAAACATGATTTGAAAGTAAAAGTATGTCTGAACTGTATGAATTAAAAAGAAAACAAAGCAGTTGAGCCTGAATGTTGCTTGTCCATCAAGGGTTTGCTATTTGATCATATGCTAGCAACACAAACCATCAGCAAGGGCTACTTCTTTATTTAAGAACAAAAACCTTTTCATTCCTGATAAAGCCAGGAGAAAGAAAAGTGGTCCTACTAGAAGTGTGTTTCAAATTTTCATTTCCTGTTAATAAAAAGGAAACTAAAGTAGACAACTCACTGGATCCAGAAAAAACCCACAGCTTTTCATAAACTGCATTATTTCTCGTGAAATTGCTGTCACCATAGTAAGATTCATTAAATTTCATTCTCTGATTCAGTGCATTTTCTGTTATGCTACATTAACACAATCACAAGCATGGAACCATAAAATGTCACTGCTGCTCAGACACATCAGTGAGAATCTGCACATGGAAAAACATAAATCTGTGGACCAAAAGACTATCATACAGCTAAATTTCCAGTAGCCTCTCAGGTTTTATAAGAACCTTTTAACCCAAACCAATTTTCAGTAGTCTCTCAGGTTTTATAAGAACCTTTTAACCCAAACCAAAGTCAAATAATAGATAACTAAGACATGCTGAGCAATAAATCTCCAGTAAAGAGCTACTGTTAACACTTTATTTTACTTCCCCTCCTCACAGTCTACTTGAAATAACAAATTTAGACTTTGCCAAAATAACCATTAGGAAGTTCTTTCTCTGAAACCCACAGTGAAACAGCAGGTATTGTACCTTACAAAGAAAAACGCTACAAAAAAACCCAACCCCCAAAAAACCCAAAACAAAACAAAATCCAAAAAACCCCAAAACAACACCACCACCAAAAAAAAGGCAAAACGCATAGAAACATTATTACAGAAAGTTTTCTAAATCCAGCTTTGGCCAGTTGCATAATATGCACATGCATATTATATTTGCCATTTCACAGGTGAAAAAGCAATACACAGCTCCAGAGAAAAGAAAACCTCATCTTCGCACAGTTGAGGGTTATCAGGAAACTTCTCTCACTACCCACAGGAAAAGTATAACTGTTCCAAGTGAGGCATCAGGATCCATCATCCCACGGTGGAACACAGAAACTTCAACTGAGCACTACAAAGTACTGTGGCACTTTCAATAGCCAGTTGTTTGGAATCAGAAATGCTCAGCACATTTGTATCTCAGTTCAGGATGCTGACACATACAAAACACGTATGTAAATGGGGAGGGTTAAGCATCCAGAGCAGAAACCTGCACGACAGCTTGTTCTTACAGTAAAAATGGCTTTGAAGTACACAGCTTTCAACTGAAGGAGGGTAGGGTTAGATCACAGAGTCAGAGAATATGCTGAGTTGGAACCGACCCACAAGGATCATTAAGTCCAGCCCTTAGCCCTGCACAGGACCATTTCCAACATCATACCATGTGCCTGAGAGTACTGTCCAAACGCCTCTTGAACTCTGTCAGGCTTGGTGCTGTGATGTGACCACTTCCCTGGGGAGCCTGTTCCAGTGCCCAACCCCTGCTGGGGGAAGAACCTTTTTCTAATATGCAACCTAAACCTCCCCTGACACAACTCCAGGCCATTCCCTTGGGTCCTCTCACTGGTCACCACAGAGAAGAGATCAGTGCCTGCCCCTCCTCTTCCCCTCATGAGGAAGTTGTAACTGCAATGTCTCCCCTCAGTCTCCTCTTCTCCAGGATGAACAGACCAAGTGCCCTCAGGCACTCCGTATGCAGCTTTCCCTCAAGGTCCTTTGCCATCTTCGTTGACCTCCTTTGGACACTCTCTAACAGCTTAATCTCTTTCTTACATTGCAGTGCCCAGAACTGCACACAATATTCAAGATCAGGCTTCACCAGTGCAGAGCAGAGTGGGACAATCCCCTCCCTTGCCCAGCTGGCGATGCTTTGCCTGATGCCCCCCAGGATACGGTTGGCCCTCCTGGCTGCCAGGGCACTGCTGACTCATATTCGATTTGCCATTCACCAGAACTCCCAGGTCCCCTTCCACGGCACTGCTTTCCAGCATCTTATTCCCAGTCTGTATGAACATCCAGGGTTGCCTTGTCCCAGGTGCCGAATCCAGCACTTTCCCTTGTTGAATTTCCTGTGGTTGGTGACTGCCTAGTCCTCTAATTTGCTGAGGTCTCTCTGCAGCACCTCCCTGCCTTTGAGGGTGTCAACAGCTCCTCCTAGTTTTGTGTCATCTGCAGACTTGCTTAGTATCCCTTCTAGTCCTGTGTCCAAGCAATTTACAAGATACTAACTAGGAAGAAATTCTTTTACATCAGAGGGTAGTGAGGCACTGGCATATGTTGCCCATAGATGTTGTGGATGCCTCATCGCTGGGAGTGTTCAAGGCCAGGTTGGATGGGGCCCTGAGCAACCTGGTTCCATGAAAGGTGTCCCTGTCCATGGCAGTGGGCTTGGAATTAGATGATCTTTAAGGTCTCTTCCAAGCCAAGCCATCCTATGATTCTATGAAAAACTTGTGGAGACTACCGACCCAGTATCAATCCATGAGTCATGCCATTGGTCATCAGATGCAAGATGGACTTGTCACCACTGACCACAACTCTTTGAGCCCAATCATCCAACCAGTTTTCCATTCAACTCATTCTTCACTTGCACAGTCAAGCTGTGTTATGTTTCCGATGTATTTATAAAAGCTCAGTACTACAGAGCCCACACACTACTGGAGCTTTTATGATCCAAGATGACAAAATAGCCTGAAGCCTCACTACTTCAGACCATCATCCTTACTGGTCCCAAACAATTACATTTCTTTTATTCATTATGTCACACAATACTTGCGTATAAATCACTATTTGGGCAAAAATTCCTATCATCACATCCCACTAGTTCAAAATAAAAATTGTGTGAAACCTTATTTGAATGTAATAGATAAAAATAAACCAGTGGAGCTAACTGAAGCAAGTTTGGTTTTAAGCAAGTGACACCGAGTTATAAGAACACATAAGGGAACACCTGTATTAGATAAAGATACTACTTAACTATTATTACTACATACTTTTGCAACTTACAGCTATAGTGCCACTTTCAGAAGAAGTTAACCACCAGAACATGGACACACCATATAGGGACATAGGAATATAGGGAAAAGCTTTCTTGAACTAGGTAAGAAGCAGGGAGCCAGGCATCTAGACAAGTACTGTATCAGAATTAAGTGTCTGCGCTATTTCCCCTCCTTGGAATAATAACAGTTACCTAAAAGTAAAGAAAATATTCTGTTTTAAAAGGTCACTTAGGAGAATAATATGGTTATAACCCTTCAGATAAATCTGATCTTGAGTTAAATACTATGAGAAATTTTGGCTCAGTCTGCACTATTCATTAGTTTAGATTAGCAGAGTGGTTTTGAGGCTCTTACCCAAATGACCCTGGGTTTGCTGCAAGCTGGTTCAGTTCACTGAGAGCCTCCTACTCACAAAACTTGAATGTCTCCTGGAGTACGTTAAACTACTCTGATCTACCTGTCACAAAATGCACCTGAAGCCCTGGGGAGACAAAAAGGTCTGGACCAAATACTGATATGAACAACTTCAAAATACACTCATGATACAAAACATCTGGTCCAGAGAGCAAGACTAAAATCTACTCTGAAGTAAAGCTGGAACCACAGTGATACAGGGATATCAACACTGCTTCTAGTAATTCATTCCTTAAGTACAGAATTTAACTGTTAGTGTAAAAACAGTCATAAGTGCTTCTGGCAAATGTAGTGTCACTACTGATACAGATCCAAGAAAATATGATAGAGTTGGATGCAATAGTTGGCAGATTTCTTCAAATAGTTATAAAAGCAGTAAGAGAGAAAAATGCGTTTCACTGGATATTTGGCTATGTGAACTCTACAGAAAGGGAAGAGGATGGGGAGTATGTCACACATTCCAATGACCAAACCCAGTCAGTTCATATTTAATAAAAGGGACAAAAGACTGACATCTAAAACTAGTTCAGGGTGAACTTTCAGATTGACAGATTGATTCAAAGCATATGACAAAGCTTTTAAGAAAAATTAAAATGGATCAAAGAGAAATTTAGGCTGAAAATTATACCTCCAATAATCAAACAAGTGAGAATTCGGACTCACTCTCCAAGAGAACAGTGTGGATAAAAGTCTACCAAGTTTTAAGAAGGACCTTATGTGATTATTTGCAATAGCTGACATCTTATCCTACACAGTTCAGAAGGTCATGACACTTCTAACACATAAGACAGGCATGCTAAGTGGGGAAGGCTTGAATGAACACAAATGAAAGTAAACACAGAATACAATCAATTCCATACTTGATTTTTGGTGAGAGAAACACAGCGGCAGCTCAAAAATAGAAGGCCAAAAATGAAACGAAATATTTCCTTTTCTGCTCATTCAATCCATTATGCCAGAGCTCCTCCAGCAATGTATTACATCCTCTCTCAAATAAATACGAAGACATACCCCTAGGAAAATACTAGAACTTACTCAAACTGAATTTACTGCAGTACTTGCATTTCTCGATCTTTCAAATTATTCTGGAAATGCTCTCTCCTTCCCAACATTAATTTCTAAGGGAACATGCCCAGAGTAAAAGATTCAGGTTGAAATGAAAGAGGCAGTATCTCCTCATGTCACTTTTCTCATTATGTCACCATTCCACTGTCTGAACTTGCCCTGTGAATTATATTGTATTGCTGTGCTTTGCTTCTCAACTACATTTCTGAGCAATCGTTTGAATTGTAAGGTTAAGACAACAGAAACACTTTCCTCTGCTCAGGTTCTCTACTAGAGTAAACATGCTGCCATGTTCTACCCTCTCCTTCCCCACTGACTTGAGAGGTTAAAAAAGGCTACGGTTCAACAAACAGCACTTTTTTGTTGAAGTAACTAGAATATTCTCAGTGTTTTCCCAGACATCTTAGGCCTTCCTTAATCCTTCTCTCCCAATGAACAGTGAAATTTAGGTTCTCCCTAAAAAGCAGACATAGACAGTTTGTTGCATATACTTTGACTGTAAATAGTAGCAAGCGTAATGGGTAAACACTTCTGTCAGTACCAGCTTTAGGTCAAATTTAGAGAAAAACTAACTTTAATAAAATATAGATGAGAACTAACAGAAACACGGCAAAGATGGAGCCTAGCTGGCCGAGATACTGTTCATAAATATTTTATGCCTCTTTCTCCTAAGCTCCCTCCCAATTCTACCTTTTTTATATCACTCTTGCCCAAAATCTGCACCACAGAGAGTTAATACAAGGTGGAAGAACTATGTGCATCCCAAAGCAATAAAATTACCCTGTTAATTTTCATCCACTCACCATTTAAAAAACCACCCAAAAAACCAAAACCCAAACCAAAACAAAATAAAAACCACAACAAAAAAACCCAAACCCAATGAAAATAATACCCCACCACACACATCTTGAATTATGAGAAGACTAAACACAAGAATGTATTTTCTTAGTACTAAAATGTTTCTAAGGGAAGTTATTCTACAATGTTTTGAAAAAAGGAGCTATCATAAATCAACACTGATATATACTGCTCCCTCTCTGTAAGCACTGACATGGCCTCAAACAGATCTATCTAACATAAGCACAATAAGAACTACAACAGTAACATATATTTTTACTGTTGTCTATTGGAAGATTGACAGAAAGGCAACGTACCACGACACTAGATGACCAGTAAGCTCTAATAAGTTGAAAATAAGCTACAAAGGATTATTTCCTGCATAGTCATGGGAAACAAGGACCTTAGAAAGTAATCTGGGGCAGTCAAGTAACATCAAATAAAAGGAATGTGAAAAGGACTTCAACAGAGACCAGGTGGAGTCAGAGGAGAGTCTAATGAGGCAGGATGGAGTCCTGTACAAGTGTGGAGGCACAGCACAGTGATAAGAGAAGCAGGTGTTCTCCACTGCCAAATTGATAAACAAGTAGGTTAATTGGGGCGACATTTTTAAAAGATTCAAGAGAAACACCTACCATATTTCAAACAAAAGGGATTACAGAAATTAAGATACAAAAGGGTAAAAGCCTGTATAAGAATATCTACAGGTTTTCCCTCTTCTCCAATTAGACAAATAAATTGTATTACAAGCTAAGTTTTAAGCCAAATTATTTGAGTGTTTAATTCCTAGAAAGAATATGATTTTCCAGTTGTGCGAGACTGGACTGTTACTAGTTAATGACTTAAAACAATGGTGGAAGCACCAGGGTGCTATGCTGAATCTGGGCTTTGACGCCAGTAAGAGGCAAATCCCACAAGGCAAGATGGTGCCTTTTACTGTGGTAATTGTTGTCTCTTACTCAACTCTGATCAGTTGTAAAACCTCGACAGCCCTCAGGGAAGGTCTGACAGAACATAACTGGCTCAATTGCACTGACATGAGAGGCAGCTGCCATGTCTCAGAAGGGAGCATAAACCATCTAAGACCCTCAAAGCATCCCCAGACTCATTTTCTGAGGCATTCCAGCAGAGGACTGAAAGGTCCCCCCACCCAGGGGAGGTACTAGGTGTTCACATCTGGCCTGAACGTGTATTTACCCATCAGACTCTGTGTTTTGCTGGCTTCTTCCCCACCCTCAACAGACCAAGATGGATCAAGAATTCAATCACCACTTCGACCAACAGACAACTAAATTGCAACAATAAAGTCTACAAGTGGTGGTATGTCTTTACTATTATCCTTCCACTCTCTTCCTTTTCCCTTACATATTTTCTTAAGTGCTTTCATATTGCCATATTACTATGGATAGTAATAATTACCAAAATGGCTACATCCTGCTTTCCATTGCAACCAAATTACTCTAAAATAAACCCCACAAGTATACATTTACAAACTCCAGCCATTCAGTGCCTTTCACTCTAATCTACCCCAAGGGATCCACTGGCAAGAACCTGAGTTATTCTTGCCTTCAGAGGCAGGTCATAACAGCAATAAGGAATAAAAAAGTTTCAAATCACTATAAAAACAGTCAGTAACACATGAAGCAACATTACACGACAGAGTACCCATTAAGGTCCTTCCAACATCAGACATACATGGCAGTAAAGTTTAAAAGAACACACTACCTACCCTCTTTGAAACAAATCAACATTGAAGAATTTGTGGAGCTCCACGGAGAATTCTACCATAGCCTGAACTTCACTCATGTTTATGAGGATGAAGAAGTCAAAACTTGTCAGCACCTCACTTACTGAAAACAAACAGAAAATACACTATTTAGAACACAAGCCAATGACAATGCTTACCTGGTCCTAGAAAGGATAATGCTTATATACAATTTTGAACAGCTTCCTTGAATATGCAGGCCCTGAGGTAAACAATAATATAGGTTTTACCAAATTCAGTCAACAGTAACTTCTACCTTTGTTGTGAAGCAACCAAATGTTATGAGAGAAGCATCACAACACATCGTCAGCAGAACACAATCCTGGCACTTACTGATACCTACATACTGCAGCTCTGGTCTGGTACTTGGCTGGAAAGGGAAAAATACTGCCAACAAGGAGAAAAAAGAGTACAGTCTGCATCCAGCCCTTGTTGATGCAGAATGACCACACAGGCAGCAGTGCCTCAATTCTGGCATGAGGACAAGGACAGCTGAACTACAGTGTAGCCAAACAGTACAGAGAATGTGTCTGACCAGGTCATGTAGGGCTTTGGATGGAGAGATTCCACAGGGAAGGCAGGAATTAAGGAGGGTGACATGCCTGTTTGTAGTCAATTTTTCTGTTAAAGGTAATATGTTAATCCTCAGTGTCATCTTTGCAGCCACAGACTGGCAAGTTCCTGCTCATTTACAAGTGCCTACTGATACCTAAATTAAAATCCTATAGACTTTACCAACTTCTGCTGTTTTCCTTCAACAACATCAACTAGATTAATAAAATAGACTACACTTTCTGAAAACACGTGTCTTCAAACTTCCTAGTTCCTGCAAGCACTGTCCGTTTTGAGAACTAAGTTAACAACAACAAAAAAACCAAACCAAACAAAAAACCAAAAACAAACAAAAAAAACAAAAAAAAAAAAAACAAACAAAAAACCCCCACTAAAAACAACAACAAAAAAAACCTAAACCAGACCATATTTTATGCACATTAGCACATTTTTTTTTCTGGGTTTAATGCAGAAGTAGTAAACACTGAAAAAAAACTCCCGTCTGGGGAGACAAAAAAAAATAATCACTGAAGCAGCTATCAAGTCACCTGAAAGCAAAGTTACCTTTAGGGGCAACCTCTAGCCTACCAACTAGGTTATCTTAGCATATGACTCAAGATAAGATTCACCTCTGTACTTTAGAGGAGCTGGAAGGCTTCAACAACCATAGCACAGGTCTAGATTTTAAACTATAAACATGATGTTAATTTTGACCTCGGTTTAACAGCCAATACAGGGACTCTGCAAACACTTTACAAAAATGCAGAAACAGTATGTTACTGAAGTAACAAGGGACAGGGAAAAGGAATTTTGCCGCTCAAGCTGAGTTAGGACAACATGAAGAACTTGGATCAAGGCCCATTACCACAGTATCTTAATCAGGCTATTAGCCCAGCTTGTCTACAAATCCTGTCATCATCCAAATTTCAATTAAAGGACTTCAAGAGATTAACTGAATGATGTCACAAGTTTTGCTACAGTTTGCAGTGTTAGGACTGGCACTGATAACCTACAGGGCTTTGCATCAATTCCCTCATCCACTGCTTTGTCTATAGGATTGTGTAGGGATGTCCGCAGTGGTCTTAAAAGCTGGAATCTACACTCTCACTCTCTGGGGTTGCCATACTGCATTATCACATGGGCACCACCTACCAAACTGCAAGTACATGTTCTCTAAATGGAATTTGACCTGCTGTGGAACAGAGTTCCAGATATCCTAACCCACAGTGACCCTGGGCTGCTGGGCAACAAACCCTGTCGCTGTCAAACTCTCCAATACCTCAGAAAGAAGCCTACTTCAAAACACTCAGGGGAAAGTGAAAGGACTAAATTAAGGATGCCATGGGCCAGTCTCATCCAGCTTGCATTCTGAGGAAACTACATTCCCATGGAAGGAAGACATCAAATGGCTCTGACTTCACAGCACAACAAGTGGTGCTATGTCCCTGAACAGTTTGCCTCCACTAAGAGAAAGGAATACTGCTTCTGCAGGAGTTGTTGGGCCATGCTCCAAGGGCCCCTCAAGTCCCCAGCAGGAAAACTCAGAACAACTCAGAACTAGTGCAAGTAGACAAGTTCAAAGGTCCACTTTATGAATGAGTTAATTCAACAACAACAAAAAAAAACTGAGAAAGCCACATCTTGCATTACTGCCAGAAAGGTTGTCCATTGAACTTGTGGGATTTCTATTGTGTCTAATACAACTTCAGCTGGGATCACTCCCTCTGTTCTCTATCGAGCTTATTTAGCAGAGCCAGCCCACTAAAAATCATCTGGGCAGGCAATTTTTCCCTGCAGACCAAGCACAGGGTCCAGCAAACACAGGCCTGCACAACCCAACACAGTGTATTTTAATCCAAGAACACAGCCCTCGCTCAACTACCAACAGTATCTGGGAAAGCGGCATCTGTGCCTTGCTCCAGTATCAGCTGCAAAACCAGTAAGAAATCTGAGGCACAGAGCACAGAATGGCACATCCAGCAAGCACTGCCATAGGTATCCAGGGCTGCACTCTATCACCTGACCACTGAGAATCACTTCTGCTTCGTTGAGCATCAGCTTATTCCACACGCTTCTTAAACTGGAAGAAGGGGAACGTTCATTGCCCTGGGCTGACATAAACCACAGAAACTGTTATGCAGTGATTAAACATTTCAAAGGAGAAACTCAACTGAGACAAAGTCTTAAATTTTGTACGCTAATCACACAATAGCCAACAAAAAGTTAAACTCATGTAGCAGTACTTTTTTGTACAGATTCCTTTCAAATTTACAGCTAAACTCCACAACTCACTTTATTACTTAATGTGCTTTAATAAGCTTGTATTTTAAAGCACATCATTAGCACTCAGAAACCAAGCTACTAAACTGCACATTTGTTCCGTCTGACTGTAAGATGCAAAAGAATCCTTCAGTAGAAGCTCTATACATATGAGAAATAGCATTTAATGCCGCATATAAACCCAGATCAGAAGATCTGATAATAAATGAGAATACCTTAATGCACAAGTTAGAACAGAAGGTTCCTAATTTTTGGTAGCCACTTAGCATTCATAATCAAAACAACATTTCAAAATTCAGAAGTATTTAGAGCACTGAGATTGAACATCTCCAATAGTTAAAATATCAGTTAAACCCACTTGATCCTACACTGACGGCCAAAGCTCTCCACACTTCTAGGGGTTTATTTATTTTCCCAAGCTGAAAGATCTCCTACATATCATGTTCTCCCCACATTCACTCACCACTTCTTTAGTGAGCCAAACTAATCTGTCCCGAGGCCACAAAACAAAATGGATCACAGGACATCAGATTTTAAAGGTCCATCTGAAGGAAAAAATGTTTCTTAATTCTGTATTTTTATTACATTGAGCACTTTAGTGCTACTTTACAGCAGCAGCATCAGAGCATCCAGAATGCACTGAAGAGACAGAAACCTCCTAAACCAGTTTTGTTTTCAGAAAAATGCTTGTGTAACTGCCATTAATCTAGCCACTCGTATTGAGAACTGCAAGACAATGCTAAGAAATGAAACTGCAAAAAGATGTTCAAGGGATGTCTTACCTGCACTGGTAAATACTCCATTTTAGTATGTTAAATAACCAGTCTTCCAGTTCTTCTGCTGCTGTCAAAAACATACTGCTTCAACTGAAAAACAAAGAAATGTTTTACTAATAGCAGTATCTCTCGAACTTTTCAGTACTCATGTTATTTGTTCTCTTTTCCTGCGTCCTAGTAACAACCTTATCACGACCTCTCCAGCAATCATTTGTGCACTGCCTATCAGCATTCTCCAATCTGCCCTTGAGTCCTGCACTCTTTTCAGCTCTCGGCAAGTGTAGCAGCCTGATAGCTATTTTTACAAAACAAAGTGAAAAAATAAAACTTCTCGTGACGCCAATGCTCTGGCAAAGCTGACATTGCCATGTCTAGCCAAACTATCCCTGTCTTCACCAAGGAATTCTAAAACTCAACTCCCAGAGGACTTCGGTACATCCCCAGCCACCCTACTGCCTCCCCAGTCTTCAGAGACACTCAGCTCACCAGCAGCAACACAGCAGTGTAGACAGGAAGATATTCTGGCCTGAGTCATCAAATACAGCTCATGCCCCCACGCAGTCTTGCAGAGCTACCAGGGAGGAGACAACTTACAAGAAAAGGTCTGATGAGATTCTCCTGCTAAATCTTATGTCCCTTCTCCACAAGAGACAAAATTCAGGGGCCAAGGAGGAGAGCCTTAAGACCAAGAACCCACTTCCTTAGAGGAAACGTTACACCTCGGTCAACACCACCTAGTATTCCGAAACTCCTCCCGGAGTTCCTGATTGAGCACTACTTTAAAATTGTTTATTAAGAATCAGTCTATCTCCTCTGTATCCTGAAACCATTAAGGTATTAAAAAAAATACAATAAAAACCACCCCAGATCTCCCTTTTATCTAGTGACCTTTAGATTTCAAGCCCATAGAAAAGAGAATGCTTAGCTCTCCCCTCTTAGAGGAACTTTGCATCCTTTCTGTATGCATGTTTCAGAGAAATACAAACACAAAATCTATCACAGCTTGTGCATGCAAGCTGTGAAACTTAACTGGTTTTGCCTCAGCTTCAGAGCAAAGAAAACAGAGAAAGCAGAGCATAAAGAAATACATTATCTGGAACTTTTAAAAATAGAATTCACTTGTGCATGTCATGTGTGGTAATACATCTTTGATATCATAAATTATCAGTAATGATGCAGTAAAATCCTGATACCATAATGCCGCATAAAAATGGCTCCAAAGTTTATTCCACTTGTTTACCAATGCATTAAAGCCTGTGTCATACTGGTTCTCTTTTAAAGAGGACTAAGTTCTTTTCTAAGAGAGAGAGAAGAGAGAACATGCAATTTTTTCTAGCCTTAGATTTAGTACTTTATATTCAGTGGAAATTAAAACTACAGAACCTGCAAATGAAAATACAGTAAAGTGTTCATTTTCCTCCAGTCTTCTTCTAGCTGCTCATTTACCATTCTTCATGCAATACTTTTCTTCTAAGTTGCTGTATGAGCTTTGTACACCTCAATCCCTGACCTTTTTTTACCCGTCCTCTTCCCCTTTACGCTCAGAAACCCAGCACCTGCCAACACAAATTCAGCCACCATCTATCTCTGCACTGATGACTCACAGGTTTGTCCCCCCACCTGAGAATTGTCTTCAATTCCAATTTTAGCTGGTTTTGGACACTGTTTTCAGCTGAAACTTAGTGTGGTGAAAACAAAGTTCTTGACCTGACCAGCAAGGCTATTCCTAATGCCTGCTTTCTGAATGTGCATACTAACACAATTTGACTGTAAACCTAGACAGTATTTTTCATTTAGTTTTCTCTGGGTTCTCATAGACTCTGGCAAGAGTAGGCAGAAGACCTGCCAAATTTTTCTGCATGTGATTAGAAATATGTCCCATCTATCCATACAGCCAAAACTCATCCAAGCTAATATCCTCTTTTATTTTAATTACCGTGAGACTGAAAAAGCATAATTCACTGCATGTATTAGTTCAGCATGGTGCTGCAAAGAACCTGCCTGTTATTTTGATCATTTCACCTTTCTCTCTGCATCCCCTGCAGAGAGAGCCTGGACTACTGCATCAAGAATATTTCCACTGTCCTTTGAAATCCTTTCACAGCTGTACAGCACTCGGTATCACAGTGTTCTGGTTGAGACTAGAGTTTCCCAGCACTACAAATAAACCTTGCTCCTCCATAATTAAAAAGGTGAGGGGGTAGAAAAGGAATGGTAATTGAATTTTGGATTGCATAATCATCATGCTGTAAAACAAGGAAACAAACAAACAAAACCCTTAAGTGGAAACATCTAGGAGATCTTACTCAATCCATTATCCCAATTTTAAAAAGGTAATATCACCACCACTAGAAAAAATACTTCAGAACAGACTGCTTTATATCAGGATTTATCAGTGAAGTTTCTTTAAAACTTCACATTTATGAATACTTATGTGAAATAAATAACCACACAAATATAGTTAACTAATGACCTACATGGGCTCAGGACAAAATCTCAACTATTACCATTTTCTTCATGGCTGGTTCTCTCAGCCTAGACTACTTCCCAGCCAACCACAAGGTTTGATTCTAAAAAAGCTAATGCAAGATATCAATGGCATTTTAATGGGCTATATAAACAATCAGCTTAATCAGGCATTAAAATTCAATTTTTCATACTTTTTGCTTTAAATTTAGCACCAATATTTCATCCTCTATGCAGCACACTGATAAAAACAACACACTCACTACTTTAAGCTGACAACTTGATTATTCCCACTGAGCATAGAAGTCATTATGATGTAGCATTTATTTCTTTTCTTCTCCCCTATTAATAGATTATAACTGTGATACAATAATTCATCTTGAACATTTATTAGGCTTATTCCCTTCTACCCTAGCATTGGTCTTTGTCTCTTTGACAAATGACATGTTATTTCTAAGCTTGCTCATTAAAAAGTTTAACATGAAAAGTTGTTAGCAGCACAGTTAAAAGCTCACTTTCTTCTCAACGTGTTCTTCTCCCTCCACCACAACAATCCCTGCTGCATGTTTGCAGATTTCTCAATTTTTCCTCCCAGTATGGGCACTAACTTCAGTGTCTTCTCTCTTCCACCAACAATTTACACTAAACAAAAACTGCATCATCTCAGATTCCTTCTTCTCTTTCACTCTAGACTGAATTAAGCAATGGTTTCAACAGCAATTTGCAAAGAAAACTGAAACAGAACATGAGCAAACCAAATAACATTTTATTTGCCTTTTACAAAGACTTCCCCTAAAAATAAAACCCACATTTTAAAAGTTATGATTAAAAGGGCATGAAATAACTGGCACAAATGTGACTACTTTTGAGTCAGAAACTGCTAAAATGGAGCATTTTGATGAAAAACAGTAGCAGTTCAGAATATGTGCTACCACATTATGCCAGCCACTTCATCCCACTTTGGTTCCATGCAATGTCTGAGTGAGAAAAAAGAACCAAATACTACCACATACTCATACCACAACCAAGGAGAGTGAACAGTGTAAATCAGCAGTAAAGCTGAGCTACCTCAAAAACAGTGCAAAAAAACACCTACATCTAACTACAGCAGAAAGAACATATCTAGAAATACATCTTCAAACATGTAAATAAACCTGTAAATTAATCATTTGTTTCACTTACCATTTTCCATTAATGAACCCACAACCAATCTTTTCCTAGCAATCTATTTGAAGAGCAATACAGTGGAAAAAGTAAAATGAAGTGCCTACTCTAAATAATCAATTAAAAAGCATATAAGGATCTTACAGTAAATTAAAAGAAACCAAGTAAACTGCAGGCTGCAATATTTTCACTTAAAAAACCAAACTGCACAGTTTAATACACTCAATTTCTCATAAACTCAAGAATTTATGAAGGATGTACCAGGCAAGAATTAATAAAGGAGGAAAGGAAAGCTTACTAAAGTAATTTGATTCTGCACAGCTGAATAGGTTCTTCATAAAACATTAAGGGTCTACCAAACTGTATGTAAAATAGACTTCATTCTTCTACTTACACGAAGGAAGAAAGCTCTCTCTCTTTGAATTCCATGTCCCAAGCAATGTCATTAAATGAAAAATAACTTTCATATGGATGGATGAATTTGGCATTAAAATGCCTGCAATGACTGTTAATGTCATTACTCTGCCATATTTTATGAATCGAAAGAGTATCCAAAAGAAAGGTGCAACTTCTCTCCCCCCCAAGCAAACCTACTGTCAAAAAACAGTCTTGATTTCAAGAGAAATGAAAAATAAATCTAACTGTAAATTAAAAAAACTGTAAATAATCCAAAAATTATTTTAATAGGTAATAATTCTGTATTATTGTCTGCTGTATATAAAGCATCACAATTTACAGGACGGAGTCATTGTTCCAATACCTGCTCTGTGACTATGCTTTGACAAGATAGTAAATACAGTTTAGATTTGACAGGTTGATTTTGTATTGGAAGGCCTTATGCCAAACAGTTACTATATTTCCTCACACAGTAGGCATTAAGTCAGCGCAAATGATATATTGTGTACTCTTATTAACTTAAGAAATGTGATAGCTTGGCTGCCTGATCAAAGTTACAATAGGGGATAGTAAATCTGATCCAGGATCAGTGGTCACAAAACCACTTCTTTGGTAGTTCTACAGTAACAGCGTCTGTGGTGACAGACTGGATGGGTCAGCATAGAAAAACAGTGACTGCCAGACTTTCTTACAAATGTAAGTTCTTTCAGAAATACACAGGAATAGTGTATCACAACCTATTTTGTTTTTCAACACCTAATGTTAAAAACCCAATGTAAAGTCAGCTGATTTGGGGCTGGCTACTACATCTTAAAAAATATAATCCTTGATTTTTTTTCATAAAATCACAGAATCGTTAAATTTAAAAAAGATGTCTAAGATCCTCGAGTCCAACCTTTAACGTAACACTGTCATCTTCACCATTAAACCACGTCCTCAAGTGCCAATTCCACACATTTTTTTGGTACAATTTCAGGGACTGTGATACCACCACTGCTCTAGGCAGCTTGTTTCAATGCCTGAACACCCTTTCAGTGAAGAAATATTTCCTATCTAAACCTGACCTGGCAGAATTTGAGGCCATTTCCTCTCACTCTGTCCCATTGCTTGGGAGAGGAAACCAACACCCACCTGGCTAATCTCCTTTCAGGTAGTTGTGGAGAATGATAAGGTGTCCCCTGGGTCTCCTTTTCTCCAGGCTAAACACCCACAGCTTCCTCAGCTGCTCCCCATAAGACCTGTACTCCAGACCCTTCACCAGCTTGTTGTGCTTGTCTGGTCATGCTCCAGCACCTCAAGGTCATTCTTGTAGTGAGGGCCCAAAACTGAGCACAGTATTTGAAATATGGCTTCACCAGTGCTGAGCACAGGGGTCTGATCACTGCCCTGGCCCTGTTGGCCATACTATTTTCCATTTCCTTGTGGCTTGGCTTCCAGGTTCTTACCATTTTAACAAAACAAATTGAGGTAAACATTATAGCATGTAAATCTAGGTTAAAAGTTTGTTTCTTTGACTTTTCAGTAAAAAAACCCAACAAAACCCAAACCTAAATGCGCTTGAAATACAAAATACTGGGTTTAACTTCCATAATATCTGCCCAGTGCCTTTATTCAATACCCATCAGAGAAAAGTCACAGATTCTTATCTTGTTCTTCCTTTGTTAACGATATTCTGACCATAAATCTTCTAAGACCCTCTTTGCAATTCTTCTATTACACCAAATATGCATTAATTTTATAGTCAAATCCATCTCATTCCTGTCCAAAGTGCACTTTAGTTATGGCTGAATATACAAGTCTAAAATTGAAGGACAATCAAGCAGACTGCCACTGCAAGCAATGACCTAAAGATGTCATAGAAAAGTATTTCAGAATGTGCATTAAGGTTTTTCAAACATCTACATGTCAATTTGGTCTAAGATTCTAAGCTCTCTTGATGCTTGCTTGTCTTCATACTGACAAGGTGAGAAGGAGCCATACTTTCCTCTGCAACCTCAGGTGGCACCTCCAGCAACTCACATCCTGCTCGCCTCCACATCTAAGAGCACTAAGTAGAAACATATCTAAACATCTAAATTCACTTAGCTATTAATAAAACAAGTCAAGCACAAGATTTTAATGCTCTATCCTTGATGTTCTCCACTCTCTTTTCTACTACTGAAGCCTGGAGCAAAACAGATCTGAGCCAACAGCAAAAAGGAAAACAAACAAACCAAACCAAAAAACCAACACACACTCCTCCATCCCAAGAAATAACACAAAATTAAATCACTCCCTACTTTCCCTTAGCTGTTTTATAAGAGAAGGGAACAAACATAGTACATACTGCGTGCACTTTGTTTTTGACAAATATGCTGGAAAAGAAGTTTCTAAAGAAACAAGCATCTAGTAAAGACAACACTGATCAGCAGTGGTGGGTAACTGTGATGGTACCTTGAACAAACTGAGCAGAGTTCAGTGTACATGAAAGCCTGAATGTCAGTAAGCACCATGAGAATACAGCACATTATAGATACGAGCAGCAAAGCCTTTAAATGATTTCTCTCCGCTACCCCCGCAGACTTGCTCACACCCAGGCTACAAACAGCCATCTCTGCAATTATGCTGGCAGTCATGGGGGGCAAAAAACCTACCAGCACCAAAACAAAAACCTTTCGAGCTATTTTAGAGGTTACTTTTTCAGTTTTGGGTTTGGTTTGGTTTTTTTAATTTAAAAAGCAACATTTCTGATTTAATACTGATTTAAATACAGCTCCACAAACAGGTGCACTGATTTATCTGAAAGAGTACACCTATATTAACATCTAATCCTGAAGAAGTGAGCAAGGGCACAGCAAGAATTTAAGCCAGCCTCGCCTGTGAAACTACATGAAGTCTTCCACACCAGCAACAGTTTTGGAAGTTTCTGCCCCAGATGCTTATTCACATCTTCCCAGCAGCAGTATATCGCCCCCACAACACTGCCAACACAGTGCTTGTGGGACAGCATTTTAAAATTAATTAGTTACCGTTTTAGAAAAATCTATTTTTGCAGGGCTTGATCAGATCACTTCCTTATCCCGTTTCAAGGCACAGCTCCACAAATAGCAGTGCCATCGCAGCGCGGGCAAGGGAAGCACATCACAGCGGTTCCCTGGCCAGTTGTACCCCGGCCCCTGCCTTTGTAAGCCACGGCCTTGGCACACCAAAGCAAAGAGGTGGCAAGGTGAGAGAAACTGCCCCTTCTCACAGCCATTCCCAAATTAAAATTTTTCATCTATTCCTTCTTTTTATTCATCTTAAAAGCTGAACAGTAACCCTCTCGCCCCACTTCGTCCATGAAAGGACACAACCCCAGAGCCCAAGTGACAGCCCAGTCTAACCTCTCCCCTGTTCCATAGGGCATGCCCTGCTCCCTGCCCACAGGCCTGGCTTCCCAGGGAGGCAGCTGCTCACCGGGGAACCCTCCCTGCCAACCCAGACCATCTCATTCATGAAAGAGGCACAGAGGGATGGAAAGCCAAGCCGGCCCAGAAACACACTCTGCCTGCAGTTACCAACTGGCATCGGGAGACAGGAACAATTTTGCTGAAGGAGGGCTCCTCCGCTGCCTGTCATGGAGGAGGAGAGAGACAGGGCCACCCTGGTTACCACAGTCTGCTCCACCTGAGCTCTGCAGGCTGCAACCTCCCGCACAGTGCTAGCACTGCTCCCCTCTCACTACGCTGCCAGAATACCTTCAGAGAGTCGCTATTGAGCAGTCAAATATAGCAGCATTACTGAATTCAAATCCAATTTTTGCTTTTGTTTACTTTGCAGCTTGAAGGCTTCCTGCCCCTCTTACCTCCTGCTCCCTGTGTGGCATTTCACTAACAGAACAATGCTGATGTGCGAGAAGCTGCTAAAAACACCGACACAAACCTCAAACGGCAAGGTTCTGTTTCCAAAATAACACACGGGATACAAAACAAGTCTAATGATCAGTAACTTCAATGGATGGATTTGAAGGGTTACATCCAAACAAATCAGCAAAGTGATTTCTGAATCAGCTTGAACCACCACCAATGCTATTTAAACAATTTTTCTCAAAGTTTTATATGGCACAGTTTTTGTTCACTCCTTTTCCCCTACGATTTGCTTGTCATGTTTAGTCAGAAATTCTTGTACTAACATTTTGTAACCACTAAATCCCTTACATGCTGCTTTCAAATTTGCTACAACTAGAATAAGCAAAATCATGTATTAAATACAGCCTAACATTTCCAGGAGGAAAAGGCCCACCAAGCAGGAATCGAAGTCATCAGGGGCTTTGCCCACCCTGCCAACAGTGTGGCTGGTTGGTTCACAAACAGGTCACTGTTCCTTCCCATCCTACCTGAGAAGGATAAACTGACAGCTCACCACACTGAGTGGCCATGAAAATTCATCTTTCTAGCTAAACACCAACAGCTTGTACATGTTTGAATCTAAAGGCAGGTAACAAATCTGTTAAGAGTTTCTAGTCACCACCTCCAATTCAGCCCAAACATTTGTGGCACTAGCGGGCGTTCAAACCAATTTCAGACATACAATGCACTTTCCAGAGAGAAGGTCATCTCTTAAGAATATGCAGAATAAGATTAACAGCAGGTTAACAGCTCAGAGCTTCTGCCCCAGCAGCAGTGGCTTTCATTAGAAAAAGAAATCCAGCATGACAGAATGGCTGCAAACTTGGAGATCTAAGTCTTGATCTCCACATTTAGGTCTAGTATTGACTTCACCCATTACACCTTTTTTTCCCCCTAAGCTATTTTACATGTAAAGCAGTGAAAGCTGTATTTTCTACTACCCATACCTCACTGTTTCAGTACTTCAAATATCCTCAATACTTTGGCACATTTTGATCTGAATTATTTCACTGAGGTGAGGGATTGAAGGTCAGAGGTGCATGAAAATTTAGACCCTAGAATTAACCAATAGCTGGTATAAGCTCAAGAGCTTACCCAAAATATTCAGAAAATCTTTTTAAAAACATATATACATGCTTTTATAGAAAGCTAGACGGGCCACATATAAAGAGACAGGCAAGCAATTATAATTCAGTTTCAAAGCACTAGATATGCAAATACTACTACCTCTACCACTAAAAGCCAGCAGCATTAATTACACTATTTAGATGGATTTTTTTTTTTACATGGAAATACATAATCATTATGCAGAAAAATCAGCAAGTGATAAATGAACTGACAGCCTGGGAAGAAAGTACAGCTTCTTCTATAGAAGCACAAATACTACTAGATTTCTCTTGTAAATTTCAATAGAAAGAAGACAAAAGGTACACTGCAAGACATTGTGATATGAAAATTTAAAAAGAAGCCTCACTTAATAACTTTAGAAAATCATCTAAAGCATAAAGAGAATTTAGTTTATTTTACAGCTAGAAAG
This sequence comes from Grallaria varia, assembly GCA_013396735.1. Classification (NCBI taxonomy): domain Eukaryota; kingdom Metazoa; phylum Chordata; class Aves; order Passeriformes; family Formicariidae; genus Grallaria; species Grallaria varia. The sequence continues at coordinate 52,083 of VWZG01005387.1, read as the reverse complement.
CACAATAAAATTATCTCTGACATCCTTTATGCAACAGGTAGTGAGTGATTTATGACATGACCAGTAAACAGGGATTAATTCATGAGGTCACAGCACGTGAACAAGATTGTGATTATAGTAAGCAGACCTGTATCTGGAAAACAACCGAGTTTATTATTTCAAAATGTCAGAAGTGTAAGGCTTCCTGCACAACTACCTGATGAATGCTGCAGATTTCTTCTCAATTCTAAGAATCTGGGGGTGTGGTGCGCACAGGTTTGTGATTTCTTTTATAAATGAAATTCAGAAAGCCATATTCATACATATGTGCAGATAAATAGGTCTAATTATATAGTGTTAGAGGTAGCAAATTTTAAACTTTTCACTTGAAAATTAAAAAGGGCAAAATGTGAGTGGATTCTGCTTTTTTCTGATATAAAGCATGCAATTCAGAAAAGTGAACATTTTTAAATTTATTTTTAGTAAGAAATATTGGTGAGACTTTGTTTCTCATTTCCAACAAAACTGCTTGCACAATATTAAGTTCAAGATTTTTAACAATCATAATGCTTCTAATTCCAAAACCTCTACAGAAAATCCATTAAGGAAAAAAAAAAAAAGTACTGAAACCATCTAACAAAACCAGAATTGATGTAATTTCAATTTGCTTCAGCATTTTCAACTTTTGTTCTGCTTGTAAACTGAGCTCTGCAACGTCTGATTCTGTTCCTTATTTCTCCGCCTGTTCTTTCCAAGAATAGTGCTGTCCTGCTTGAAGTAAACACAGTTTGTTCACCTGACTTCTTCCTGACCCCAAACTATGAGAAACTTCCTCCCTTTCAGATTTGTTTTCTTGTATACTCTTTGTTGTATACTCTTGTTACCACGAAGGTTCCATGTATTGTTCTTCGAGGAAGACAATTTGTACAACAGACTTCTACAAATATCAGCAACACCACATTACCAACATACCAACTGCTTCTGCTAGAAATGAATGCATAAATATTTAACTGCTATGTTCATACTTCTGCAGTGACATAGCTGTCTATACACAATGCTAAATGAGATGTATCCCATGAATGAATGTGTTCAAAAGATGCTTAGTAAAATGTTAGAGAAGGCCAAAATCAGCAGATGCGTAAGGAACCTAAAATCACGTGCCTTGTCACAGAGAAAACACATGGTGTATTAACATCGACAGAATGTAAGGACATGTTACTGTGTTGCCCAGCTGTGGCAGAAAAATACAGAAGTAGCACTTATTCAGAACCACAGTCTGATTGTAGCAAGCTCACAAGGACCAAAAAAACCGGCTATTGAGTGGATTTAACCAGTTAAACCCAGTCTCTCATTCCTCATTCAAAGCAGCAAGATTGTGACTTAAGGAGTAATAGGACAGAATCATCAAGGCAGGAAAACAAACTAAGATCATCAAGTCCAAATGCTAACACAGCCCTACCACTGTAACCCCTAATCCACTAAACCATATCACTAGGATATAGGAACTTGAAGGTTCCTACATAGGATCCTATATCCTACATATAAAGCATGTGAAGGTTGCTATAAACTTTTCATTTACAGAAAAAAAAAAAACCACATTTGTCAAGCTTTTTCATTAGGAGGGAAAACAAAAGCAAGATTAAATAATTCATAATTCAAGAAACTCTAAGTTATGCTCACAGTTAACCAAAACAGAAATTTATGTGCTGTTACTTGACCCAGGAATACTTTTTTAGGCTACAAGCTTTCTGAGCCAATGGCCTGTCATAAGTACCTGACATACAACAGCAGGCTGGCAAAACAAATATCCATCAGGAACAACTGCTGATCAACATGCAGGTGCTACTCATCCATCCTGTCATGAAAGCAATTAAAGCTCTAGTGAGACTATATTTTTCCATACAGAGGAAAAGGGTGGGGGGGGACCTCACACAACAAAAATGCAGCTCTTCCACAGTGGTTAACAAGAGGGTATATTCTGCCAAGCCTGTCCTATAGTCTGTAGGGATTAGGGGGTGAAAAAGAACAAAGAATTTCAAGACAGAAAACACAGAGTGTAAGATGAAACATTTATCAAGCAAGCATGAGAAGCACTAGTCTTTATCAGTAACAACTTCAAACACTGAAACCTGGTCAACAGTAAAAAGAATTCACAACTTCTGATCGTAATTCTCACACTGAGGTCCATCTTTTGTGCAAGTTTAACTTCACATTTGTTCAGGACAGCATCCAGGGCAGGAGAGACACACCAGTACTCTTAACATCATGTTAACAAATATTTAGGTGCCAGCCTCCTAGGTTGGTGTAGACAGCGAGGTTCTCTTCAAAGGAAAAAAAAACGTCCAAGAGTCAGAGTTCAGACAGGCTCTCATATCTTCCCCTGCAGTAGTTAAAAACCTCCACACCCACAGTTAAGTTGCCTCACCTCTCTGTCAGGATTTGTTCTCCTACGTACCTCTCCAGCCAGACAGATGGTTGTGACATACATATCCCAATATAATCACTTCCAGCAAGAGCAGCTCACACCAAAACACCAGATTATAACCTGGTGAGCATGAAATACTGATAGAAACATTTTGTCAGAGAATATTTATCATGTCTCAAAACCACAACAACCAAGTCCATCAGAATTTGTCAGAGTCTTTGTTAGTAGAGAACTGACCGGCAAAGTCAACAGGGAATGCCAGAGAGAGCAGTAGATCTCAGCTTTCACATCTCTCCCTGCTTGGGAACTGTATTCACTAATTTTTCTATGTGAGTAAAAAATGCCAGAGACAACCCTGGAATTGAGCTTTGAAACCCAGGTACTTCCAAGGGAAATACTAAAACCCCAAAACTGGAGTGTTAGGTAACTGTCACATCCACAACTGGGGCTTCAGAAGAGATAGGAGGACTCTTCTCAAATCTGACAGAGCCTGAGGTGTTATTTTTGAGGTTTTGGTGAACTCAAACCAGAATTCTATTGCAATGGAATTCAATTGAATCAACAAATGTGCTGGGTCGCCTGGCACATTTTCAAAACCACAGTTTTGAAGACAGATTTCTGTTGCTGTGTGCAGCTGATTACTATATTACTGATTATTAATCATGCCAAAGCTTACCAAGGCCAGTAGTACTAACTGTAATTTGAAGTGAACAAATCAATTTTATTAACAAAGTCTTAGTTAAGAATAAAACTAATATTTTTACATATTTTATCAGTCAACTCTTACCAGCTTTGAAGGATTGTATTTCACATAAGGGACACTCCAAAGAATGAGGTTGAATTCATATTCTCTGACTTTTACTGATTACCAAAGGAAAGCTGAAGAATTGACTTAGAGGAAGAAAAATGGGAGGCGGGTGCATCCAAGGAAAACGCAAACTAAGATTTATAGCTGCGTTCCGACATACCATACTAGCAAAGTCATATGGAAAAAACAGAGCAGGATGACAATTCTGTGCTTCATTCATTTAAAGCATTTGCAAAGATATACCCAGAGCCTGGATTATTGTTCAATTCCTATAAAACAGTTACTTTCAGTTCTAATGGGCAATGAATGGTTGAACAGAATAATAAAAACTATGCTGAAATACTTAATTTCCTCCTCCACAAATCCAGAATTCTTTCATTGTAAAAAAGCTGTAACATTCCAAGAGCAGAGCTTTACCGAACCAGGTTCGAGCTGTGCCATTTATCCCTTACTAAGGGCCAAGCAGTTTTATCTTCACAATCAAAATGATAAGTAGGAGTTATCTAATGGATGAAAATGGAATATGTTCCCTTCTAAAGTAATAAAGATTCAGCAGCATTCAGTACTTGCTAGCAGTCCAGTAAATTAAAAAGCAGTGCGTGTGGATTTTAGCTCAGGCTTTGCCTACGTATAAGACAACATTAAGCTACTTGAATGAATCACCTAAAAAACACAGCAAAACCCAGTAAAACAAAACAGACATTTATGCCCACTTACTTGATAAAATGTAAGATCTCAAACAGTAGCTTGTTTACCTTTCAGTCAGCAAAATCCACTGCAAACAGGAGAAAGGGGAAGTGGGCTTAAACACTTCAGCACAAATACCCCTTCAGTTACAATATCAACATCCCCCAATTACAATTTTTAAAAATCTGTTATACTATGCAGCTCCTCTTCAAAGTGGTATGCTTGTAACACATAGCCATCAAATAAAGCTTTCAAATAGATTCTGTTGGAAATTTTGCTGAAAACGACACAAGAAGGAAAGATAATTTCCACCAGAGCGCTTACCGATCATGCCAACCCAGCTATTACCGTCCTGGTTGTCAACTGAGCCCTGACGAGACCTTACGGACGGCAAGAGGGCTTACGAGCTCCCGCGGCAGGCACAGCCGGGCCGGACCGCCCTGCCCCGCACGGCGGGCGTTCTGCGGGGCGCGGGCTGCGGCCGCTGGGAGCCAGTGCCGCCCTCCACGCACCAGGAAATGGTGATTCCCAACAGCTGCTCCTAACACTCGGCCGGCAACTTTCCACGCCGCACGCAGAAACCGGTATTTAAAAAAACAAAAAAAAAATTAAAAAAAGAAAACCTCGAACGCTGTTTCAAAACCCCAGAGAATCCGGTTATTTCTCGGGAAGGGAAGGAGGGGAAAGGCAGCACCCGCCTCCGGCTGTCCCGCTACCGCGCCCGCCACTCGGGCACTTCGCGGCGGGGACGGGATGGACATTATTTCTGACCTATTTTCGGCGTCGTCTCGGAGCGATAAACAATCCACAGCGGCGGCGAAACTGGAACTTCCCCAGCCACGAGCCGCTCCCGGGGGCCCGGGGGAGCGACCCCCGCCCCGCGGCCCCGCCGCCCCC
>VWZG01005387.1:0-46863 GCA_013396735.1 Grallaria varia | reverse complement strand
CCTCCGCGGGGCGCGCCGCAGGGCGGGGGAGGCCTCCCCAGCTGCCCCGGCCGCCCCGCTCCCGCTGTCCCCGTGCAGGGAACTGCCCGCGGGGGAAAGAAAGGGCAGCGCAGGGGCTGGACGGCACCTGCCAGGGTGCGGGACCGGAGATGATGAGCCTTTATGGGTCAGAAGTTCTCATTTCTGGGGTAAGACCTCTTAGCAGTAGGCGATACCAAAACTGAAGTAAATTGGCTCTAAGCGGTACTAATAAAACTGGTCGTCTTTAACACGGAGGAGGAGGGGTGCTGGGTACCACAGACTCATTGACAAGTGTGACACGTTGTTGGAAAATTAGTTGGTTCATAGAACTACTGCATGCAAAATGATTGTGTCTGAAGAAAAATCGTCTTCTTCCTCTTCTATCTCCTTGCCTTCATCTGGAAAAAAAAAAAATCTTGGATGTGAAGAAAACTTGCATAAAGATAGGTTTTCAGACTCCCAACCTGGACTTCCCATCTCGAGGTCAAAGGTAACGCTGTATCTGTTTCGCAGAGAGGAATTAAAAAGCAGAGAATTTGCTTTTTGCTTAAGGGGTTCTTTCAGGCCAGTGAGGTGGACAGCAATGTAAAATTTTATCTGTTATTCTTTGAGTAAGATTCTTTCAATAGTTTTGTCACCAATTGATTTGGCATCCAGACATGCAGACAGAAAATTGAGCGTGAAAGCTGTAAGCCCGATTGATGCTAGGTTGGGATAAACAACAGAGGGATGAGAAGCTAATGGCCATAGAGTACAGAAACCAGCTTTGTGAGACATCCTTGTGAGTTTTCAGCATTTGTTTGTTTCTGTAAAATCTACTTGAGATTGTACTGATCACTGCTGACAGAAACCTACTGCAGGCTGAACTCGTGGCTATTTGGAAATTTAATTTTTGTGGCAGAGATCTCAGTTCATGGGCGTTTAATGATTTAAATGAAACTTGCATCTGATTTACTGGGGCCATGTGAGTGTCTCGAGGTTTTTTAAAAAGGCATTTTTGAAAGTGGCTGCCATTTCACTTTTTTACCCGTGGTTATTTTGAGGTAGGCTTGAGTAGCTGCTTCATGGTCCTGCATAGTCAGATCTGACAAAAAAGGTACTGGAGCAGTTTGTGCGTGGCTGACAGAAGGACCCACCGGGCCTAAACACAACACACCTCAAACCTGTCTCAGAAATACAGCGGCTTTATACTAAAAGGCACTCAGCACCAGATAGTGCCTGTGGATCTTAAGAGCCAGATTTTGTTGAAGATGTTCTGGTTACTGCATAGTCCAGAAGCCAGCCTAACAGTTTGGGTGGCCCTTATATACTTACACAGATAAACGCTCATCTGGCTTGTAATTTCTGTTATTTTACCACTCCTTAACCTTGACTGGACTTCTGCTATTAGGAGGACGTGTCTCGCAGGCTTCTTTCCTGTTAAATGAAGGAAGCATTTCTTGGCAACAGTCTTGTCCCCGATACAAGGAGAAAACTGGCAGCTTGTTCCCATAAATGGCAGAGCTCCCATTAGAGAAATCGAATTTCCTTTCTCACCGAAATCCACTTGTGAAGATGTATCATCCATCAGCTCAGCTGCCAACCATGCCCTATTTTTGCGTGGAGCAGTGAGTACTGGAGATGGGGTCCAGTGACACCCACTGCACACCCTGCATGGCTTTCTGCTGCCTCCCTGTTTGCTCATGTAAAGGGGGATGGTCTGGTAGCCCCTCTGAATGAAGGAACCTTGGGAAACAGCAGCTTCCTCAGTCTCAGTCCAAAGCTGCCCATGTTTCCAGAAGATTTTTTTTAAGTTTTCGTGCTGTACATAAAAATAGTGCCCCATGGGTACCCTGTTAATGACTGGATGCACTGATAAGCATTATTTACTAGAAATACCTATCATGAAGTTATGGATTATCCTCACTAGTAACTAACATAGGGAGGCCTGGGTGTAACTGATTGCTTAGATATGATATAGGATACTCTAGAAATAGACTTCTGCAATTCAAGTTCTGCTGGAAGCTTTTTCCATGTGAAATGAAATTAAATCCTTAGCTCATGTTGCTGAGCTGAGCATTTTTACTAGTCCGGGATTTTGTTAAAAATATAGGTTATTGATTTATGGATATGTCTGCATGACTAAATACATTACTAATGCTGGTCCTCTAGCTAGCACCAAACTTTTGCAGACCAGGAAACAAAAGCCATGTAGCCACCAGCAGCTAAACTGAGAAGCAGGACTGGGAACCCATATGCAAAGCCACATGAAAGCAGCCACACTGGTTCCCGCTTCAAAGCAGCCCTGACCAGTGCTAACCTGGGGATCTTTCTGCACTGCTCCTGTGTGTTGTATTCTTCTCTGTGGGAGAAGAATAATATGTTAAAGGGCCAGTGAAGCAGAGTGGAGCCATATAAGTCTTGGAAAATTGGGTAAGGCTCAATCTTGATTCCTGGGAGAAGAAAACACAATGGATATTCTGACAAGGAAGCCTGTTAAGAGTGAACAAGTGGTTGGTCTATTAGGACGCCACTCAAGAAGAGTGTGGTGTAAATAAACAGCTTTACTGAGAAATGGGTAAGGATGGACAAAAAGGTTGAATCTCAGAAAAATTACAAGCAAAATAAAAATTGGACATAGAATAGGATGATAAAGATTGCCAGATTCAGAGCGAACATTTTATTGCAGGGATGGTTCATGTATTACTGTGTCCAGGGTTTAAAACTCAGTGTAAAGGATGAGTGGAGGAACAATTCCTGTCAGAGAAGCAGCTGTTGGTTGTGCTTGTTTTCTGTTAAAATATGGGAAAATGCTGAATGAACGTTCAACTGATTGCTCAATGAAAATAAAATTCTAGACAACTGCCAGATTTGGCTCTGTGCCCCAAATGAATATCCAGATATAGGATACACAGCACTAAGCATGTTCATTTTTGGAGAACAGATTTGTGTGAAACATCCTCTGCAATGGCTTTAATCATAAGAAAACATAGAGACTAATTACATTTTGAGAACATTTTGATAACTGTGTGTTGAAAACAGTGAATGAAAAGATGCCTCTGTGTACTGCAAGGGATTGCAAAGTTCTCATGAGAATATGTAATTACAAAATCATAATTAAACTACTATCCTACTAAAATAGAAAGTGTTACAACTGCAGCGTTGTTTTTTACTTTAAGTAATTTGATCAATGCAATATAAAGTAGCTTTTAAACTTTATTACATGATAAATGGATACAATATTTGTAGGATTCACAGCAGTTTGGTTAAAAGCTACTTTTTAAGAATTGTGATTGTTTCCTCCTATGACAAATAATCATAGTTTTTTTGGTCCTTTGGGGATTGCAAAGCAAAAAGGGTGAAGAATCACGAATCACATATAGAGAAAGAACTAGTGATATAAAAATAGAATTTAAAGGATCAGCTTCCACCTGTCAGCAGAGGCTCTCTAAAGGCTGCTCAAGATGGGGAACTTGGTGCTGTAGCTACCCTTCAGCCTGCATGCTGTTAGGTTGATCCAAAAATAAGGAACTGGTTTTTTTTAACACTCAGCATACTACCAGTGATGTAGGGAACCCTTCAGATCACTGCTGTAGTCAGTGGCTTCAGAAACAGCAACAGGAATTTAGGTTTAGATACCCTGATTTTAAATAAGGGACCTCCAGGAGGTGTCAAAGTGGCTAGAGACAGGATTAAATGAATGTACACAGGTTAGGTGTTGGAAGTGTGCAAGTAAAGATGGGAACAGAATTAATGCAAGGTGATTAGCTTTAGAAAAGTTGAAGTTATAGAGGGAGAAGAAATCATCCAAAAGTGGAAGTATGCTCAAAAGGACAAAGGGGAGCAGATAAACCACTAGAAGACTGCCATTTGAGACTTGCAGAAAAAAAAAAAAAAGTATTTAAAATACAGCATATTAATTATCCTTCAAAAACAGAAGAAACATGGAAGAAATACATGGAACAAATATAGTCATAGGATATTGGAATAAAACACATATAGTCAGTTAGAAATGCTGGGAAAGACAGACTCTACAGGGGAAACTGCATTTGGTTTTGCTTTCCTTTAAAAGTGTGTTAAGAAGAAACTGTAAGAGTCAAGGGCACAGCATGTTTATAGTGTTCATCAAATGAAAGGCAATGAGGGGAGGAGATGTAAAAAAATAACTCTGAGTCTCTTAGACTTAAGAAAGCAATGTACTTGAAGATTTATTTAAAAACTCTAGTGCCAAAAGAGGCTACAGAAAAGACTTTTGCATTACCTGTCATTGATGTTTACAAATTATGAAGTGTCAAACCTAAATATCTCAATGCCGTAATTCTTAATAATCATATCAACATTAACTATTTCATTTCTTGTCCTTTTTGGGAAAGGAGCAATAGAAACTAATTGCACCTTCCCCAGTGCAACAGCACAGCTTTCTGAGCAAGTTCTAGGCAGTGATGAGGGCGTAAGTTTGCAAGGTGTGAGTACACTCTTCCATGGGGTCTCTGAAAATAGTTTTCTCCAGGTTGTTCCCTCACCCTGTGGGAGTGATGGGGCCTTGTGTCTCTGACTCCAGCTGTAAGTGCATTGAAATTTTTCCCTCCATCTCCGTGACAGTGAGGGCCTGATCTTGATGACACACAGCCATGCAGAAAGTGCGCTTACCTGTGGTCAGGTCACAAGTCAAATTATTTCCACCTTGAAGCCTGCTGATGGAAGCGTTCGAGGAGACGCAGGTGGCGGCGGTAGATGACCCATGATTCAGACCCATATAAAAGAGTGGACAGCACAATGGCTTTATAGACACTAATCTTGGTACTTTTCTTCAGGTGTTTATTGTGCCAGACTCTTTTACAGAGTCTTCCAAAGGCACTGTATGCCTTTGCTAACCTGTTGTCTATCTCTTGGTCAATCTTACCATCTGAGGAAATGATGCTTCCCAGACAGGTGAACTGCTGGACTTATTTGAGTTCTGATTTACCTATGGTGATGTGGGGGTGATGGAAGGCTTCCTGAGGTGCAGGTTGGAAAAGAACTTCTGTCTTCTTCAAGCTGACTTCCAGCCCAAAAAGCTCAGCAGCCTCTGCAAAGCAGGTTTACTGATTACGTGACCAATGTGTCTGTCCTTCAACAGGCAGCAGTCACCAGTATTGAGGCCATGCTGCTGAGAACGCAGCTGCGCTGGACAGGGCATGTCTCCAGGATGGAGGATCACCGCCTCCCTAAGATCGTGCTCTATGGTGAACTTGCCACTGGCTGCCGCAAGAGAGGAACCCCCCAAGAGGAAATACAAGGACTCCCTGAAACAATACCTCAACCTTGGCCATATTGAGTACCATCAATGGTCCCCTCTGGCCTCTAATCAGGAGGCATGGAGACACACCATCCTTAACGGTGCTGATTCCTTTGAGAATGCACACAGAATCAGTCTCAAGGAGAAAAGACAATGCAGGAAGAACTGTGCCTCGCCAACACCGCCTGTGGAGATTTTCCATGGTGCCTTTTGCAACCGGACTTGCCTATCTCACATCGGCCTCTTTAGCCATCAGCGCGCTTGCAGCAAGCGTGGGTAGAGCCCTTCCCAAATCTTCGTTCGCAAAGCCTAGCCATGATGATGATGACTAAACCATGTCCCCAAGCGCCACATCTACATTTCTTTTGAACACTTCCAGGGATGATGGTTCCACCTCACTGGGAAGCCTGCTTCCCTCGATAGCATGAGAGACTGATGTTCCCACCAGAAATCTCTGTTTATCATGTTAAACTTCACCCATTTAGGACTACCAGCTCTTCCTTTAAGTAAACTTCACTCAGTAACTGATGGATTCTGAATTCATTCCAATTTTCTGTGGCATTCTTATAGAGGGAAACAGTAGTAAAAGTATAATCTGGCTGGTGACGGATGGAGAGAAACCACTGTATAGACTGATGAGTCAGTCTGAGTATCCAGGTGAAATGCCCCACAACTTTTTAATTTGTGTTTTGGCAATATCAGATGAGGTCTTCACAAACAATTTTATATCCAGTACTAACTCCAGGATATTTTGGAGTATTTTCTCTCTTGTTTTACTTGCATTTTTTTGAGGTCAGTGTTAGTTAGTTTTTGCCAGTCATGTGCCTAGTTTCTCTGGAGTTTTCTTTCTGGTCATTGTTTTCCACAATTTGGCTATAATTTCTAAGATTATTTATAATGTGTTGTTTGATTTTGCTTCTGAAATACAAATGAAAATTGTTAAGACAAAACCTCAAAACAACAGTTACAACATTCAACTAGATGTTTTTCCCCAACTTTCTATGTTGCTATTTATCATTGTCTTTTGTGTACAGTATCTTTTCCAAGCTTCTGTTTGATTATGTAGTATAAGATATATTGTTGTTCTTTTTTATATGAAAGTATATACTTCTGAGAGCTGTGGAACCCAGAAATATGATAAATCCCTGTGGATTTATGCTACACCATGTGACTGATGGTTGAAATGAGCTCTCAGCTCTCATATTAAGCTTGAAAAGAGGAGAGAGAGAGAGAGAAGTGTGGTGTAACAAAACTGAGGGAAAGAGAAGAAAAACCTTTTGGGATTCAACCATGTTTTGCTTATTCATTTTCTCTTTTGTATTTGTCAAGGACATTAACAGTCATATATGCCCTGAGGGCAGAGCTTAAAGAATGAGTCCTGTACTCATTTGTTTGTTATAGGACTGGTTCAAGAGATCCCCGCTATTGTGACTGCAATCACAAAAACAAAACAAAACAAACAAACAAAAAACCCCCAAGATTTCATTGAGGTTTGAAGAAGAAGTAAAGAAGTAAAGCAGAGGCTTCTGTTAATTATTTGTTTCCCTGAAAATGCATGTCTGTTAGTGGAAATGTTTTGAGAGCTTTGTGTACCTTTTTTGGTGTCTGACTTCTTTCAGTAAGTAATGAAGTTTCTAAAGCATGGGAGTAGAAAAATAGTTTGTATATAATCTCAAATCTATGATATTGTTGGTTTTAAAATGTGTTATCAGGAGATTTTTATTACAAAGAGCTGTGGGTTGTTTTTTATTTAAATTGTCAGATTTTATATTTATTTAGACTATGAAATTCACTAAGACATCCTGATGGTCTGTCATTGATTTTTTTGCAAAGCTTCTGTCAAGTTTATGACCTCAACTGTTAAAAAAATGCATCCTTCCAGAATTTAAATAAAGGGCTTTTTCAGAGTTAATGTGTGAAAAATAATATTCTGAAGGTCTCTGGCCTTTGTATAGCATTAAATGTCATTTCAAGGTGAAAGGGAAGTTGCATCTGAATGCAAATACTTTCATTATTACTACAGATGATCAGCTTCCAAATTTCTGTAACTGCTGAAGTAATTTCATTTCCACTATGAATCTGAAAGTGGTTTAGGTTTCAAGCGCCCTGGAGAAAAGCGAGTATAAGTTTTGGGAAAAAAGACGATGCTGTGTTGTGGTAGGCTACCTTGTATCTCCAACAGAAGAATATTTATTCTTTTTTTTTTTTTTTTCCAGCTGCTTCACATATGAGCTGGTTCAGGTATCTGCTGAAGTGGAAAGCTGTAAGACTCATTTTATAAAGAAGGATGGGCACAAGAGTCCCAAATTCGACTCACAACCAAGTCATACAAATACTGCCGCTTAAAAATACAGAAAAAAAGTACTTTTCAATTTATTGTTCAAATTCATGCCACCATATTACTTCAGCCAGTTCTGACGCAAAATTTATTTTGTAACTAATAAAATGAAGGAAAGGTCCTTGTCATTAACCGTGTCTGCTACAAAGTATTTTTTTCTTATTATTTGATTATAAGGCTCATGCTATCTGGGATTTTAAATGCTGCATTGCTGCTTTTAGACTTATAAAAATAAGCTGGAAAACATGACTCCCAAAAGCTGAGAAAGCTACAAAGCAAATGAAACTTACCCATCAATTCAGGTTTTTTTAATTGCCAGATCATTTGGATGATTTAAGTGGTGCTATGGGAAAAAAAAAATATTGTTTTCAGGTAGACAAAAGATTATGGCTTTTACTATTGTCTGGTCAAGACAATCAGAGTAATTGGTTTTCTGCCTGTTTGTGGTTTCCCAGACACTGAGTGTAAGCATCTCTCTATATTTTCATCATAGCAGGTGGAGCTGAAATGGGCAATACCTTGGCTCTCCCTATCCCACTCCCTACCCAGAACAACAAAGACAGAAGCAGGTGTCTGTCTTTACTGCTTGTACAAGTCCAACAAAAACAAGCTGCTATTAATGTCTCAGAGAACATATAGGAGATAAATGAACCAGAAGGGATTCTGCAAATTACAGTACCTCAAGGTAAGATGCAGATGACACACACAGCCATCATGTCCAGATGTTTCATTTCTTTGCCGGCATTACACAGGTAGTCTTCTGATTAGTGTAGTCTGCATTAACAGAGATTTTCCCGAAAGCTTGCAAAGCTACCTTACCATTGTGTGCACAAGCCAGGCACCAGAAAAGCTTATCCTGTCAGTGCTAAATCAAATTAACTGTTACTAAAATCAGGTAAAAATGTTGTTGTTTCACAAGATGTTGCACATCCATCCTGTGCACTGGTATAGAGACCCAGGAATAATACCATGCTACTACTTAGCTGAAAAATGACCCCAAGATACGACTTTGGACCAAAGGGAGAAACAAAACATGTTTGTAATTCTTCACAGTGCAACATTGAATTGTCCAGTATTAGATCTGCAAACTTAGGGGCTTATCATGGTGTCAAGATAATTAGTGATGTCTGCAAGAATTGGGTAAAGAGAACACAAAGTATCAGAAGATCCATAGTTACGCGGATGCAGCCATACTAGTTACTGATGTGTAGTGCCCAGAGCTGTGACCTGGCACTGATGGGACTAATTTGCTGGAGTGTGCTCTGAGTTAACACAAAGGTGTCACCCTCAGAACTGGTGCCAATAGATACACCTTTAGAAACCCAATACAGCGTCAGCAACTTGAACCAGGCCCCAGGCTCTACAGGGCTGTGAGCAGTGAGCCTTTTAATGAAGGGTATGAGTTCAAAACTGGAATGCCTGCAAAGATATGCCCCAACCCAACCTTCCATGCGGCCCACCACAAAGGCTGACCTGATCACTCGTGGTTCAAATAACTTTTCCTCAGTTTGGACAAGGAAGAATGCAAGTGATCGAGAGGAGAGAAGAGGGGAGCGAAGAAAGAAGAGGAGGGAAGGGGATGGAAGAGAAAGGGAAAACCAATAATCACTGTGGCATGTGATGGGCTTACCTGTCTTTCATTTGTACAAAGGATATGAAATTTGTGTGTGGGTTTTGTCATACAATCCCTTGGTTATGCAGCAGAGCTCAGAAGTTGTTTTCCCCATGCTTCCATCCAGCTATCTCAGCCTTTGTTCCTTGCTAATGCTATTATTCTGCTTAGAGTGGTGATGGGAAAAACCTCCCTGCAAACCAGCAGCAGGCAGTGCTTGAATGCAATAGTAACTTTTAACAGAAAACATTAATGCAAAAATAGAAAGCCTCATGGAACCTACCCCAGCAAAGCACGACTTAGTGTAACAGTCCTTAGATACATTTTCGTACTTAAAGTATTAAGACATTATCCCCCAACTGCTGTTTTTTACTCATCCTGTTCCTGGATTAATAAATTATAGATCTTCGACCGTCAAAAATTCCAACACATTTATGTGTTTCTTTGATATAGAAAGTGTCCTACTATATCTGCAACTCGCTATCTAGTTATATGACAAGATATATTAAGGTTTTGCCTGCACAGGTGGGTGGCTTCCTTTCTTCAGGAATGTCTTTCCTCCATGCCCATATCTGAAGAGCACGGTATTTATGAAGTTGCAGCATATTGAAAAGAATTTAAAGCCCTTACTGCTCTTCCTGCTGAGATTTAGGCCCTGTCATTACGTTAATTTATATTTTTGAAAGGTAATGTACAGATAATTAATAACTAACTTTCCTGTTGCTTTCCCGAGGAAAACAATTCTGTTACAAAGTTACAATATGCAGAAATCTACCATCTCAGGGATTCAGCTAGCACAATGCATTCTTTTTTTAGATAAAAGTCATTATTTTTCACTTTTGGCTGTGAACTGCAAGCAGAGAATTACATTATACCTTCCAAAACTATTTTTTCCTGTTGGGTTCATGGGCAACAGGATCAATTTCTTCAATGTTAGTGATATTCTTTGAAGAATAATGTAAAATCAGGATGCGACAAAGTTATACACAATGTTTCCATGATTTTTCACTGTTGCTAAACAGCTATTTCACTCAAATTGAATGCCTGCAAAAATGCTGAATTTAAATACAAGGCAAGTACGCCAGTGAACTATGATCTCATTGACTGAGTTTCAACATGTTACTGATAAGACTGAGAATTTAAATACATACAGGTGTTCCTTATCATCTTTGCTGAGACAGACAATGCGCCTTTGACAGCCTTAAGTGTTTGGCGGCTGCAAAGCTGTTTCTTTGTTCGCATAGATATAGTGAAGAAAAAAACCATGCCCAGTATCCAAACAAGAAAGCAAGCAGCCCCATTTTGTTGTCAGTCGGCCAGGATCACATTCCATCACGGTCCTCTGAGCAGCATTATGCTGCCACTTGTCCTGCTGGCACACGTCAGGACAAGGCGTCTGCAATCAATGCAGCAGATGGTTCTTTGGGCTGCCTAAAATCAGGGTTGGCATGGACACATCACTTATGACACTACTAAGAGAGAACAAAATATTGGCATGAGCGTGATAGATGAAGGCATCCTATATTCCATGCATCCCTTCACACAGGACAGTAACCCCCAAGTTTCTGGAGTTTTTTTCTATTAATGTGCTTGCTTGTTTCATATCTGGTGGTATGTATGCATTCAGTGCATAAGCCATCCATTTAAACCCAGTTAAAGAAAACTGTTTGGGGAATATTTCAAGTTTTGACTATGCTGGTGAACAGCACAGCATGAGCTGCCTGAAAATATCTGTGACTGCTCGGCCAACTATTGAATTGCCAACACTCGATTCATGGCCAATTCATTTCATTCTGTTTTGCCAGGCTACAGGGTGAAAACAACACATTTCTGAGCAGTGGTGACACAGTGGTTAAATTCCCCAAAAGTTTCAGCATTGCAGAAATTTTAGGACCCCAGTGCTGCTTTTATCTTATTGTCACTGTGATATTTCCAACAGAAAGGAGGAAAAGAGAGAAGAATACAGCCCTTCGGTGTGCCTTCCCTGCCACGTCAGCTTGAGTTGTTCTGGAAAATATTTTCAAGCCTTAGACTGTTTCATGTTTTAATGCTCACTAAATAGCGGCTGAGAGCATTCTGCAGAGCAAGGCAATGAGCAATGATACCAAAGGTTAGAGAACATGCACTCTCTTAGCTGAATTGCTTGTTACAGCCAAATTCGGATACAGAGTGCTGATATCGATCACTGTTCTTACATTAATTATGTGATCCTTCTGCAGTGGACCAAGCCTCGATTCCCTAAATAATCTGCGATTAGTATTAAATGACTCTTAGCATGCATTTTCAGTTAAACACTGAGGGGGATGCCAGTTATCAGAACCTCGCTCAAATACAGCACAACAATGTCTTCTAAGGAAGGAAGGAACAAAGGAAGAAAGGAAGAAGAGGGAATGGGAGAAGGTTTTCTTCTTCTTTTTACTTTCTCTGCATAGCTGATGTTCCCTCCAGTCCTACTGTAGGAGGTCCTCTTCACTTTGGAGTGAGATGGTAAAAAACACTAGGTTTACAAATCAAAGGAGAACACAGAACCAAATGTGTATGACCAGCAGTCATTTGGAGAGCAGAGATTACATTTCTCTGTAAGGTGTTTCCTTTATCCTGTCTCTGTTTCCTGCTCAATTAATCTTTTGGTATCTGCTTCTCGTAAGTGGACCAAGTGCTCTGGTTTCTTCCATGCCTGTGAAAAATTTACCTGATGGATCCTATACCTCTCAGCCTCTTTATTGGCTGTTACATGTGACAAAGGAAGGAAAGAAGAAAACCCTTGTTTTCCTCCTGAAATACACATTCTTCAAATTACCAATACTAACCTTTAAAAAATTATGGGTTTTTAACAAAATAACTATTGTGTGCTATTTTAACCTTTCCCCCCACATTTTGAACCTGTAGGAACCACTGCTTTTGGCTTATGTCTGTAACATTGCAAGTAGAAGATTGTCATGACTTCATGAGCAAAAACACCAGGTAAGACAGGACAAAAAAGCCAGGAAGGGTGAGTGTGAAAATGGCAGGAGTACCAGCTATAACTGGCATTTCACTTAGCAAAACCAAGTCAGTGAAATAAGCACACAAGTGCCAGTTACTTAATTCTTCACCTCTGATACTGTGTTGTCATGTGTAAGTGTGTATGCGCCCTATAGCATGGAGCAAGGGTTTCAGTGGCCTTTTGAAGAAAACTGGCCTTTGAACTGTAGAAGGCTCAAGGTTTAATGCTTATTGGAAAAAGGAAAGAAGACTGTGCTGTAAGTAACATCACATAATCTAAATATTCCCAAAAATAGTGCCATGAAGATATGAGTGAGGTCACATCTCACTGAGGTTCCCTGTTGCCACTCGTGCTGTTTGGGGTTCACTGGACAAAGTGATGCACGGAGGAACCACGGTGAGTGGGGGCTGTAATCTAGTCTTGGAAGTGGAGCTCCCACCTTGGCTCCCTCCCCATGAGGACTTCTCTTGGGAGCAGTGGGGTGCTCCTGCAGGGTCTGTCAGGGTGGGTCCTGGCTGCTGGAACCCTGCCAGGCTCAAATGTCAGCCAGGAGCAGGGCAGGGGTGGGGGGGACCAGGCCAGCCCTGGGCATTGGGCACCTCCCTGGGCTGTCATAAGGTCCCACCATGGCTGGTGGGGGCACGTTAGGGGGCTGGGCAAGGACAGTCAAGCCCCTTAGTGCCTTGACATGAGCCATTTGGCTATATGTGCTCAGTCCCATTGTTGGAAGTCCCCAGGGATGTGGGACTGAGACAGCCTTGTTTCTGCTGGACTGCCCATTTGAAAGTGCCCAACGATAAACCCAACTATTGAGGATAATGAGTTTTTCCATATAAATTATGTTTTTCTGGCATGCCTAAGATCCAGCGGTCACATTGCGGATGGTTTGATGGTGTTTTGAGCAACCTGGGCTAGGGGAAGATGTCCCTGCCCATGGCAGAGAGGTTGGAACTGGACAGTTTTTAAGGTTCTTCCAACCCAAACCATTCTATGATTCTATATTTTATTGGATGTCATTTTCCAGTTTTATAGTTTGTTTTTAATATCTGATAAAGCTCTTCTGAATGCTTTGTATCACTGCTTACAGAAGGGTATGTTAAACTCATACATACAGTAAAGATACAGAGGTTACTGTATCCACTACATTTCTCTCCTCACTTTTTATGGGTTTTAATTATTGTCTTTTGTTTTCTTATGGATCATGATCACAGTGTATTTTTTAATTACTTCTGCTATGGAGGATGATCTCCAGTAACAGAAAAAGTTTATTTTATAAGTACAAAAAGTACACAGATTTTCAGGGAGTAAAATCTATTTTAAAATCCTCAAACTTCACAGTACTGGCTACAAATTTTATCCATATTGGGTAAGTTTAATCCAACTTCTTTCAAGGTAGCTTTCATGCATTGAGTACAGACAGAAAAAGCAGAGCAATATATTCAATGATATCTTTCATCAGTCTGTTCTAATATATGTCCTTCTGTATTTCTCTAAGTAAAACCATGGGCCTAATTTTCTGACATACATAGTCTTGGTAGAAGGTAAGTGGCAGCAGGAGGAAGCAGTGCAGAAACTTCTAGGTGATATACAGCACCTTTGAGACCACATCCAAGTAGCAAGTTTGACATTTGAGCTCAGGCAGACACAGTAATTAATTCTGGGACCTAGTTCTAGTTTTGCCTTTTCATCTTAATTGCTTTGTTGGCTTTTTGTTTGGTTTCGGTTTTTTTCTTTTTTACCTTTTGAACAAGAGATTCTGCTTTGTAATTTGTGAAGCAGCAACTGGAAACATGACTTCAGTCATTTTCTTTTCTTATCTGGGTTCTGACTGTATTTAAACTATTGACAGTGTACAAATAGGCTGCAGTAGTGCAGCACCAGCCTCTTGCTGCAAGGGATGAATGTGGGATCAGCACTTTGGAGCAGGCGAATCAACACACCCTTTGTCTGTATGATGCTCTACACATCCATAATGTTCAGTATAACAACAGGAAATATTTAAATTGTAATAATTTACTATGATGTGTTGAATATTACTGAAAAATATTTCATTAGTTGTGGACCTCTCAGACCAGGAGGTGCTGCAGTGAGGAGCTCAGCATTGGCAATCAGGTGTGAGGTGTTCACCTTGGACTTGAATGTCATGCATCATAGTGAAACCTGAAGATACTTGTGGGAGATCTTGTGGGAGACCTTGTGGGAAGTGAGGCACAACCTAAAGAGTTGGAAGACACTCCATTAATTACTTGAGACAATTTATTAATTTTTATAATTTGCTATGTGAAATATTAGAAGTAATATTTTTAAGGACATGAGTGCAATGTTTCTCCTATATCATGTCCATCCATGAAGGAACAAGTCACAGTGACAGGAAAAATAGGGTTACAATTACTTTTTCCCCCCTAACTCCCCAGGAAATAGAAACTATTTACTAATATTAGCCAGTAAACAGTGAAGTTAATAGGATACATTCTGTTTCTAAGCTGATAGGGAATTATTTTGCAAAATTGTCTATCCAGGCCCAATGATAACTACTGACAGTCCACTCTGTAGTACAAAGTGGAATTGTATAATTATAGAATCATAGAATTCTTTGAGTTGGAAGGGACTTTCAAAGCCATTTCCCCTTGTCCTACCACTACAATCCCTTGCGAAAAGTCCCTCTCCAGCTCTTTTGTAGGCCCCTTTTAGAAACTAGAACACTGCTATAAGGTCTCTGGGAGCCTTGTCTTTTCCAGACTGATTATCATGATGAAGATACCATCCCAAACAAAGTTATTTCTTGCAACCAAATCCAGCACTGAAATTTAATATGTGCTGTCAGCAGACCTGCAACCCAGTTTCTCTGCTGAACAAGCCTAGACAGGTCAGAGCAGATGAAGCTAACTTGGATCCAGCGTGGTTAGGCATCCAGTAGAGGAGAACTTGAAGCGTGTTAGGATTTGTACTCTGCTCATCATATTGGGAGCCTGCTCCCACCTAGCTCTTGCACAATGTTGTCAAGGTTTGTATGATCAAAGCATTTTATGTCTGGATGGGAACATCCCCACAGAAAGATGTGGTTTAACCAGAGTATGACCTACCCACAATGAACCCTGACAACTACTTGGAAGCTTAGCTGTGGGTATGTATCCTTTCCAAAACCTCTCTGCATAAGACATTGCTATGCTCAGCAGCAACAACTCACGTGAGGGCTTCTCAGTCCATTTCATCTGCAGTGACATGTATCAGCTTAAGTAATATTTTATTAGCACTGCATCTTTTTATTAGTCCAGACAATGCAGTGACTGAAACTGTTAGCCTAACTATTCAAACAGTCATTGCTGAAGTGGAACTTCTGAGTGAAATGTGAGGGGCACTCTTGGCAGATGGGCAACAGTGGGAACAAGCACAGAGGACAAGCAGAGGGCAGATGAATCCAGAAAGAGCATCATCTACATCCACAGCCACTACGAGTTTAAAAACCCCAGCCAATCTGGTCTGACACACTTGAAAGTAAGTGTAGTTTTGCACAGTAAATAATGAATACCATATGCTTCCTATTTCATGTTCTTTTCTTTGCCTTAGCTAAATCATGCCTCACTTTAAAAAAGAAAACAGAGTAAAGCTAAATGTCATAAGAGTTTATTTCCAGATGAGTGATACAATTATTAACAAGCAAGTAATCAAGCCCTCAGATAATATGCAATTCAGAGCATACCTTTGACATTTTGACTAAAAGTATAAAAAGTGCAATTAAATCAATGCACTTCCTTAACAGAGTTCTTGTTTAAAAATTCTAGATGGCTAAGGTTAACTCATAATGATTTAATTCATAATTTTTTAAATTACACTTGATCACTGCTGTCTGTTTCTGCATAAAATCATTAATGCTCTTTAATGAAACTGGCTATCACAAAGGTTGTCCTATCTTATTAATAAAACATTTCATGTAAATTTGTATGTGTTATAAATTTCAGATATAAAAATGATATAAAGGTGTCCTAGAGATAATATAGAGAGCCATTTTAAAGAAGTCTAGATGCTAAATAGCCTCAAGTGTATTTTATTCTCAAGACAAACAGGAATTTTTGTTTCAGGTCCATAAGCACAATTTTATCTCTCCTTATGTACTGAAATCAAAAAATATAAATCACTGAGAAATAAATGTGTTTGGTAACATGCCTTGTCTGTACCAATCATAAAGATTAAACTAAATTACAAAGCTCCTGTAACTTTCATGTAATTCAGATTGCACAGTAATACCTTGTCTTAAAATGTCAGAATGATAATACAGTCCAGGGGATTTAAATACCCATTTCAGTTTCTCCTTTTCCCCAGTTTTATTTTTCTGTCATCTGGCATTTGTTCAAATTGGCACACTACAAAAGTACATCAGAAAAATATGTCATTTATGTACAATTACTCTTAACAAGTACTGCTGTAAGGCACAGGTTCAGTTGATCAGGGGAAATCCACTGAAATCATGTATCAAACTCATTACTCAAGGATTCTGGAGTAAAATTGTTCAATAAGATGGCTGGGTTTGAAATTATGAGCTGGTATCTTCCTTCAAAATTAGTCCTGCCAACCTTGTGTAGATGGCTTAATCTTATTCTCTTGAGTAGTTTGGGTCCATTCAATCTTCCTGATGTTTCCCAAGTGAAGTTTCCCAGGAAAATTGTATTGTAAATCTGAGCGGGGTGTTGGGGACTGGAAAACAGTAATAGAAAAAAGAATGGCTGTGAGATATGACAATCTGAGAAAGTGAAGATATTTCACTGTTTTCCAAATATTTAAAAAAGTCTTCAGTTCAAAATAGGTAGACCTAGAAACTACAATTAAACAAAACCAAAACATGATTAAACCTGATGCAGGGTTGATCAAGTCTTTGCCTTCATTACTTTTAGAAAGGTTTAAAGTGTTACAATAACTGAAGCCTGTTTTTCCCATAGGAAGAATATGTTGTCAGTAAACTCGTAAATACTGTCGCTCTTTGTACCTGAACTATTTCTTTGCTTCATGCACACCTCTGCCTTTTCAGAGTTTTACCTGAGAGAAGAATCCTGAACTCAGAGTCATGACTCCTGTGGGACCAGGAGAGGAGTATTGATAAATATTCAGGATCTGCAGTATGTCGCCTCTGTAGTTACACCAACAGAATTAATAATTGAAGCTGGTGGCCAGGAAAATGTGAGTAAACACTTGAAATGGACTTGGGCTGAAGTACCTGTCACTGATCAATGTGCTATGCTGTTCATCCCACTAGGGTAAAGTTGTCATTGCTTATGCTATGCTAAGGTACTACAGTAATTATTATTCCACAGATAAGTTGCTTGATAGAATGAACAAGGTGGTGAAGACTCATTATGTCCCTTTTTGATGGGTATAGTTGACGTTTGCTTTTTAATGGGAAAGCTGAACATCCTTACTGAAAAAGGAAACGTGGCATATTGTTGTGAACCTTCCTCTAATAAAAGTTTAGTGAAAGACATTATTTCCCCCCCATGTTTTCCCTTGTTCTCTATTAACCTGTATTTTAATAAGGATGTAGGCAATACAGCATAAGG
This sequence comes from Grallaria varia, assembly GCA_013396735.1. NCBI lineage: Eukaryota > Metazoa > Chordata > Aves > Passeriformes > Formicariidae > Grallaria > Grallaria varia. The sequence goes on along the minus strand of VWZG01005387.1, from coordinate 29,100 downwards.
CTCTCATCAGAAAAAGCAATTATTTTAGCTGAAGCATAATCTAGATGCTGATGCTGTGTTTGATCTATGTGTAGATTCAGCAATTTTGGGAAAGAACTCCATTACATTAAAGGGACACGCAAACTCTGAGACCCCTGAGAACAATCTAGAGGAGGATGCTGAGGACTCTAAAGGGGGCTGTGTGATGTTAGCATGGGGTAGCATTGGTGTGGAGGCCAGTAGGTCGTGATAAAAGGATAGAAGTCTGTCTGCCATGCTGACAAAGTCCTATAGATAATACAACAGTCCAGAATGCAACTTGTAATTTAATGCCCTCTGTGACCATTTTGAATGGTGTTAGGAACGACTACTATACCTTTGTAGTCCAAGCATAGGTAGCCTTAAGCTATTTTAGCCCTCTGATATGTGCTCAGTTGCCAAGTTCTTTATTATGCCCGTGGGTACCCAATACAGATGATCTCCTGTTTGTCTGAGGGAAAAAAGGGCTCTAAATTTAAAGCAGACTGGCTATATTTCAATGATGGGCAGACATCTTTTCAGCTGAAACAAATCACTCCTTTGACATGCCATCAGAGTTGTAGACAACTGACCTTCAGGGCACAGTGCAAGAGCTTCCTATTGTATTGAGCAGCAGTTTGACTAGTTATGGATTTTTGCCTTGGTTTTGTTTTTGCCAACAGCATATCTAATTTGGGTTTTAATCTTTTTATTCAATGTGTAGCTGCCTTAGCAGTCCACTTTAAGAGCTAACATATTAAATATATATATTATGTCTATTGTTTGTAATTAATCATCAGTGATTATGATGTATAATTATCCATCCTATTTAATTTAGTATCAGTAATGGTTGAATATTAGAGTTACTTCAGCCATCTGCATATTTTTCCTGCCAACTGCTATTCAGAGATCAGCTTTGTAAGGCATTTTTATGAAGAGAAAGATTGCCATCTGCTAGTCTTGACCATGCACATATTTTAAGATTTGTTGATTTGATTATATAATGGAACTGTAAATTGGGAACATGATATATGCAGTTGAAGACTTTGTTATCAGTTTGTTGATCAATAAATATTTAAGTAATTTCTTACCCTTTATAAATCTCTGATGTTTTCCATTTCTCATTTAGACATTTTTAAAGTTTCTGAAACTGTTTACTATTCAGGACAATATATTTTAGAAAGAGTATACTGCTAAAGGACAGCAAATTTTCTTCAATTTATTAATCCAATCCCCGTAACAGTTTACCACTTTCAATTTAAAAAATGCTGTATTTATTTATGGTAAAAGTATATTTTCATACTATTTTCATTACCCATGTAAGTAGTGGTAACCAGTCAACATGTAAGGAGTTCAGTTTGAAGTCTGTGTTAGATATCATTACTCATTTTAGACCCCACCTTCCTCCTGAGTCTTGGAAGAGTCCCTGTGAATAAGGATCTAGCTTCATATCATATAGAAAGGGCAGTGGGAACAATCAGTAATGTTCTCTAGCATTTCCCTGCACTGTCTGAGCAATGTAGAAAAAAAGCATATCTCTTTTGTCAGATGATGCAAAATTCAGCAAACCTCTTTTTCTTCAAAACAATACAAATCTGACCATTTCCAATGTCTTCTTCTCACTTCTCTTCAGTTTCGTCCTTAGAGTCTCTAGCTGTTCAGGAAAGACCTACAACTTTCATTAACAGGAAACTCTTTATAAAGGGATTTGGTGCAGCCTATAACGGGACAAATGGGTCCTCTGCATTCCAAGCCTACTTTATTAGTTTTATTTTGGTTTTACATGAAATCGGTTTATTTATCTGTTCATGTACTGAAATCTGAACTTTAGTTATGAAGTTGAATTTTCACAACACTGAATGCAGTGAGCACTTCCTCTGACTACAAGTTCTGATTAAATGTGCACTTTACACAGAAATATATGGCTATTTCCACCTACTAGAAGAAGCCAGAAGTAAATGTATAAATATAGTGTACTTGTAGCCCATTTATAAATGTAATGAAAAAATAGTTTCTTTCAAATTCCTCATTCGTCCTTGTGGAAAAAAAATGCAGAAAAAATTCTTAAAGAAAGAATGGTTTTGTAAAGTAAGAGTTAACAAGATATTAAATAATTTTAAAATGTTTATGCAAAGTGATTCTGTATGTCTGAATTAACTATTAATTATTTTACACTAGAAAACACTTTTTTCTTTCAGCCAAAATTCTTTTTTTTCTTTGTGGCAAAAGAACTGTTAATTAAAATATTTGATCCAACACTTTTCCCTGCAGAATTGAAAACTTATATAAAAAAAAATCTTATAGCTAACTATTATAAATACTTCAATACCTGATTTCTGAAATATAATTCAATAATCAAGGAAGTTATTTTTCATTTTTTGCATGAGTTAATCAAATGCTAATAAAATTGCAAGGGTCACAATATAGTGCTAGTACTTTTAATCCAGGAAAGATGGAAAATTGGATGAAACTGTAATCTCAAACCACTTTTTCATTTGCTTTTTTTTTTACATATATGACTGGAATGTGAAATTTTTCCGTAATGTTCAAAATTGTTTTGTAACTAAATCAACCTTATCAAGCTGCTAGAATTCTGACAAGTCACAATTGTGCCCCAATCCCTTCCAATTCTCTGAGGAAATCTGCATCTGGCACTTAATCACAGATATATTCAGGATTCTTTCATCACCGTTTCACTCATTAACTATATAAAGGGCAACAGAGAAAGATGAAGTCATCACCTGAAATGCCTTTACCAAAAAGCCACTTACTTCTTCCAAGTGCTATAAACTACTGCTGCTGTGAAAGATTTATTGTGTCTGTTTAATGTAATCCCATGGTTTGGTCTTTCTGTACACATCTCTTTTATTAGAATCAGTGTTTCAAACACAGGTTTTCGTGAATGATCGTGCACACTAATTTTAATTATTTATGCTTTCTATGGAAGCATTGTGCTCTACTATATTCACTTTTTTTCAAATTTTTTTTTTTGGCTTATAATTGAATGCTGTAATCTTGTAAGCTAGTTCCTTTCCCTGAAGACATGCCCTAACTTTATTTACAAATTGGGCAAAACACCAATAAAAAGATATTACAAAAAAAAAAAAGTGCTTAAGGGTAAATGCATGGACTGTTAATGGTGCAGAGCAATTTTTCTTTCCTCTTTCCAGTGTGTTACAATTTCATTGTTTTCCTTTCATTGGCTTTGATGAATCTTTTTATAGGATGACATACATGGAGCCACCGATGCAATCCACAACAGCATGTGACAAGTAACAAACAGCCCATCTAATTTTAACCTCCTCTGCCTGCATACATGTTTTTTTGTCCTTGTAGCATTAGGATTGCTCATCTGCCTGCAGCTGAGACCTAAACTAAGCACTGCAGTCACATAAATATACGAAAAACCACATTCAGTTTTTAAAGCTGAACTGAAACATCTTGAATTTGGAGGCAAAAATAGACTTATTAAAGCCTTCATGAAAGTCTATAGCATGGTTAGACAACAGGAATTGTCCCTCTCATTCAGTGTGTTGTACCTCATACTGAGAGCATTTAAAGGAAGACTTGATTTCCAGTGTTATTTCTGTACTCAGTTCTGATATCCTTATTTCTGTTGGTCTCTGGTCTTCAGCATAAATACTCTGTTGTACTAGAATACCTAAACTCGGAGGTGCAGTGCAATGTGGAGAAAAGCAAGGGATCCCTGAGCCTTGGCAGTGTTGCCATGTTTTCAGGAAGACGCATTTAAAGGAAAATCAAGGCCGGGGGTGAGGGGGAAGAATAAATCTGAAGTGTGTAAAAGGGAAATGAAACAGGGAAGAAAGGATATAATTGTTTTATTTTTTAGAAATAGTTATGCTGGAAACACTGTCTTCTAGTTGTGAATTGTTCTCTGGAAGTCAAATGATGCAAGAAAATCAAGACACAGAATATGACAAACTCGCATATTTTTAGTATTAAAAAAACCCACCAAACCATAGTCTGGACATGAAAGCTACTGATGTCTGAGAAATCAGAGGCCAGAGTCACGGAAGGACTTTTCATAATGCAATTTATAATAATGTTTGATGTAAGATAGAGACGTGATTCTAGCAAACATCTTCTGTACCTGTGCACCGGACTGGGGACTTAGATGGAAAGGCTAATAGCAGGTGGATCCAGTTTTAGGTAATGGGAAGCCAAATTTAGTCCACAAAAAAATAACAATTATAGGTGCCTCAGGAACCTGTTCTGGTAAAAACACATACCCAAAGACCTTTAGAACAAATGAAAGGATTGGTGGGAATTAACCTACTCCTTGATCTTAATTCTTCAAATTCTGCATTAGCCCTGCTTTCAGTCTGTAGGTGCTTATGTAGATCCTAAAAACAGGATTGACAGAACCCAGTGAGCTTAAAAAAGAGGCCATCTAGGTGAGGCAGCACGGGTATTGAGTCTTAGGAGAATAATAGTGACTCTGCTTTGGGAATGACTTTCAGATTGGTCATGCATTAAGACAGGCAGGGGACAGAATCTTTAGTGAGTCCTACTGAGTTCTGAGTGTGGAGGAGCACAGGGCATTGTATGAAGATCTTTAGGACAGAAATCTAGGCACCCAGGGATTCTAGCAGAGTAATTAGTCTTTTGGGCAGAAAACACTCTGAAGCAAAGTGTGTGTGCGGGGAGGGTGGCGGGGGGGAGAGTGCAGGATGGGGAGAGAAGAAAGGAACTAGATGGTGTTTAGATAAACCACCAGTATGAAAGTTAACAAGTTTAACAACAGTTGCAAGTAATGTCAGGTAATATTTTGCCTTTTGAGTGTGGTATTACAACAACTTCCACTGACCTCAGGTTTGGGCTGTTACATTCTTATTCTTCTTTCTCAAAGCCTTAAATAGCCCTCACCCCACACCATCCACAGTGTTGTCTCCTTCTGCTTCCATGGGCAGCTCAACCCAGGAAATAAATGATCAGACAATGGCTCTTACTAAACATAAAGCAAATAGATTTTCACTGGTTCTTTATACAAACTACCCATGTCCAGTAAGTGGTCTGCCAGTGGAGTGGGGGGTGTGTGGGCTGGGAGGAAATCCCTGAGCAGCCAAGGCTGATGGTCACTTAAACTGGCATGAAAAAAATATGCTGTCTGTTTAGCAGTGCTCTGATTTTATACTGTCACTTAGGACCTGCTGCAAAGGTGATCTGCATAATCATCCACAGGCTGGTGAGAACCTGGTTTTGTAGTGCCTGGTGGTGCAGAAGCAAGTGAAGGTAGTTACTCACTTCTTAAAATTAAACAAGTATCAGTTTGATCTGGCCTCCCTAGGGAAAAAAGTCACCTAAATACTGTCAACTGTATTGAAGTAAATGCAAAAAAATCCCCAGAGACCTCTTCCATTCATCTTGTTCACAGTCAGAAATCTGGCGTGGTATACACAACAACCATGTGTAAAATTTTCAAGGTCACTTGTGTCATTTTGTATCATTTATCAGCTTAAAAGACTCATTTTGATTACCAAAGATGCTGTGTTCAGTTTTGTTTTCTTCTTGAAAATCACGTGTTCAGTTTCTTTTAAAGAAGTTCTTGTAACAGCCATTGAAGGAATATCTGCATTTGTCATGAAGACTTTCATGGTCCAGTGGAAGAAATACATAGAATTTCTGGGGAACACCAGAGCTCTGTCAAATATTTTCTTCAGGCACCAAGGAGTATTTAAATAATTTTCTCAGGTTACCACATACTGTTTATCATTATTAACCACATCTGAACAGTCAAGAGAAAACCCAGTAATATCTGAAAGTGTTGCATAGATGGGAACAACCAGTGCAAGCATGAGGTAAGCACAAGGAGTGTTAGAGGTGAGTATAAGAGTATGAACATTTAACAGAAGGGACTTGTTCAGTAGGACAAACCAAAAGCAATGACAGTCCTAGCAAATGACAGCACCGTATCATCAACTTTGTATTTTCCCTGTTTCAATGAGGAAATGTTTTTACTTGCACAGGACTTACCCTTAGAACTAAGTTAGTACTGGAATTGAGAGAGATGGCAAACTGGTCTGGAAGTGCTGAGTAAGTGTAACTCTCCCATAAAAGAGTAGGGAAAACCAGACCCTTAAGAATAATGTGTACAGACAGCTAGCACAGAGAAGCCAGCGCTACTGGAAATTTGAGGCATCCTAACAAAGAAAATCTTTCAATAGACTTTGAGCAGATTTTGAGCCCATAACTGGCTTAAACCACCTGAATTACAGAAAATGTTGCCATTTGCACCCAGCACTGGGTTCAGACTCTGGTTCCTTCCTCCTCTATACCTAAATAATATTAGCAAATGATGCTCACCAAAACAACAGCAGAATTTTAAATGCTTTATGCAGCACCTTAACCAATACCAGATATTACTCTTTTTTTCTTATTTTGTTTAATAATTGACTTGTATACTGAAGAGTATAATTTCATGGAATTTTTTATAAATGTATTTCCTGATAAATAATTGAAGAGTGTCAAGATTATACCTCTGGGGGCACTCAGCCACTGTACAGCTCAGTCAGCATGGCAAACTTGGCCCTACTTCTGCAGGGCATAGCACCATCTCAGCCAAGATGCTTCACACCATCCTCACTCTTTGAACTGGATGAACTAATTGGGTGCATGTCATCATTCTGGCACTTTTTGAGATCAGCAACTTTACTGCTCATGCATGTTCCTGGACCTGCACAGGCACAGCAGGATCAGCCCTCTGAGAGATGTGAAGCACCACTGAGTCCAGGGTGAAAATCAGATGACGTGTGCTGGTGCAGGTTGAGGCTCCAGGCACTTGAGCTCCATGTAGCACCCTGGCATCTGCTTCTCATCTGCACCACCTCCCTCCCAGGTGACACAAAAAAGGTGCCAATGTCCTATCATCAGTCTGCAATGAGTTATGCCAGCATAAACTCTGCTGATCAGACCCTGAGAAGCTATGGATAAAGGGCTCAAGAGTTTGGTTGTTTTCTCTTCTGTCAACAATTTACTCTACTTCAATACCTGGAAGAAGAAATGAAGCATTAATTCTGCAAGGAGGGTAGAAATCCACTGTATTTCTACGTTGCACACCTTCAGGAAACCCAGATTTCTGCTGGAGCGTATATATATATGGACATTCTCCCTGAGTTTCATAACATGAATGCAGATCAACCATTTGCTCCCAAAATCAATAAATGCACTTCGGCATTGTCTAGGATCATGATTTCTGAAAGAAATTGCAATATGTAGTTGACTCTCCAGAAGAATCCACAGCTCCAGCTGATGTCCTCCAGCTGCGTGCATAGTGAGTAATGAGATCTGGGATGCATCACTGTGAGGAAGTAGAGAAAGATGTGGGTGAACATAGCCTACAGTTTTGGTAGCCTCAATAATCATAAATATGTATCTAGCACTCCAGAAATAATTGCTTCATACATTTCTTAAGAGTGCATATGAAAAATCTTGTCCTTCCTGGTGGGTGTCAGATACCTGCTGCAGCTGACAAACATTTTCTTATTGCGTTTTTTAGATTTTAATTTCAAAGGGTCAGCCATTAATACATCTGAAGATAATCCATTTCTATTCTGTTTTATACATCTTTGATCTTTACCAAAGCACATCTGGCATGAAAGACTGGATCTACCAATATTCATTTACTAAACAGTTTACATTAATACCCCAAGACCTGCAATGGGAATTCAAACAAGGCATCTTCAGGCTGACTGGCAGTGACCCTCCCTTGATATAAATTGAGGGGATTCAGAAGCTGACTGCTACATCCACATGTCTTTTAGCTCGTTCTCTGACTTAACTTGCAGCTAGAAGCTTACCTTGTGATAGTATCTGGATTTTGTAACATTTTGCAACTCACATACCCTAAGCACCTTCTCAAGAAATTACATATGACGCATTAATAAATTGCAGTCAGTCTTGGGAACAGGGTGGTTAGGCTAAATAGCTTTCTTTACTCCTCCAGGACTGTGAGGATTAGGGGCCGATGTAACACAGCAGAACCAAAAGCAGAACACAAGTCTGGCCATGGGTACAGAGCTGCGTGCCATGGGCACTCAGATGGGAGGGACAGTTTCTCTGTCATTCTCTCATCTCAGAGGTGCAGTAGTTCCAAACAGAAGAACTGAGTCACATCGTGTATGAACAATTGATCCTCCCAGTTGCTGTCTTTACCTAAACACTACCTGGATAGCTTCCAGAGTGACACATCCTTCCCCTGCTCAGTCTGTGAGATGTGAGGAGGTGATGGAAGGCAGAATGCATGGTTAAAGAATTTCACAGATCGCAGGGTAAATAACCTTCATGCCATAAATGCAGACAATAACAGATCTGAAAGATAATTATGTGTTATCTCATGATTCATATAATTTGGTTTCTATGAATTTTTCCAGCACTTGTAAGAAAATGCTTTGCAATTCCCTTTTTTTTCCCCCTGTAACCTTTTTTCATTTTTTTTTTCGTTTTACATGGTAGTCAAAGCAGTAAATGAGAGGAGGTAATTTGTGTATGACTTACGATGATTGTAACAAAGCATAAAAATGTGCATGATTCTAACAATCAGCGATTAAATCATTTTTATGATCACAACTCTTCTATCTGTACTAAGGTGTATTAGAATGTATTAGATATATTAAAACACATTTGGTGTATTAGAATACAAGGTGTATCAGAATAAAAGACATTAAAATAAAATTAAATAGATGAATAATTACAATTAAAAAATAAGTAACTTGAATTTCTAATAGTCAATAAAATAGGATTACTATTGTACAGGAGTGTTACTCATTGAATGACTTACTATGTTCTCTTACATAGGCTGATGGCATTTATTTTATGTAACTGTACACAAGGGAATCACGAGAGAAACTTCGAGACTTGCTTGTAAGAAATAAGTATAAGAAATGTAGGAAGAAAAACTGTAGGTAGATATTTTAATTTTCTTGGAATTATTTTTATTGATGAATCTGGAAGTCCAAGGATATATATTCTTGACTCATGTACATCAAAACTATTCAAAATCTCTGTTGATAATACCTACACATTTTATAACCAAAGACCTTGCAGTATACAACAAGTTTATAGTTTGTTTTATTCAAAAGTTCTTAATATGTTTAAGCAGCGACTCTAGGTGACATGAGTGTACAGAAGTGTGGGGCCAGGTTACCCAGGAGGAGTGCACAAGCATTGCCCAGGCATGCAGGGAAAAGCCAAAACTCAGCTGCATTTGAACCTGGTGAGAAATATAAAAGGTAAAAAATACTTCTATAGGTACCTCATCAGCAAAATGAAGGTCATCAAAAATGTGCCTGGCTGCTGAATGGCGTGGTTAAAAAAGAACATGGAAAACACAAATAAGTACCTTCTTCTCCTCAGTCTTTCCTGAGCAGGTATTTCCTCAGGCTTCTCTATGTCTCTGCTGACTGAACGATTTTCTGGGAGAGACATACTGCCATACTGAAAGAGGATAAAGTTATGGACTGCTTAAGCACATTGGATATAAAGATATCCATAGCTCCGGACAGCATGCTGAGGGAACTGACCAACTGTATTGAGAAACCACCGAGGCTCTATTACCCTTGAAAGGCCATGATGATCAGGGTTAGTCATCAGAAAAAGGCACTTTCAAAAGCGCAGAAAGAAAGTTCTGTTTATAGGACAACTACAGGACACTTGATCCCAAGTTCCTGGAAAAGTTATGGAGCAAATTATCTTGGAAGTCATTTCCAAGTGCATGAAGGCCCAGCATCTGTGAATAGACATCACGGATTTAGGAACACCAAATCACACCTGGTCCACACAACTGTCTTCTGTGATGAAATGGGTGGCCTTGTGAATAATGGGAGGGCAGCAGATGTTGTTGACATTGACCTCGACCTCGGCACGATTTTGCCAACATTGTCCTATAGCCAAACTGAGGAGGTTTGTTCCAGATAGGTAGACTGTAACATGGGTGAAGAAACAAGCTCATGGGGTTTGTGGTACCTTTGGTGTCTAGTTATAAAGGATATTCCCCAGGGACTGATGTGGGGTCAAAACTGTTTAACATACCTGTTGATAGCATGGATGATGGAGTGGAAATCACCCTCAGCAAGTTGGCAGATAACACCAAGGTGGGAGGAATAGGCAGTGCGACGGAGGACAGGGTTGTCTTTGAGAGGGACATTGATCAGCTGGAGAAAGCAGAAAGCTCATGAAGATCACCAAAGACAAATGCAGTGCCTTGCACCTGGGATGTGAAAATATCATGCAGCCATGCAGCTGGGGCACTGACTAGGTAGAAAGCAGATTTCCAGAAGAGGACCTCACTGACAAGTTGAGCTGGAGTCAGAAGTTAACCCATGGGGTTAAAACCCACCATGCACAATGTGGCACTGACCAGAGCACAGACAGCTGCTGTGGGAGGGCATCCTTCTACTTGGTGCTTCTGAGGCTGCATTTGGGGTACTTGTGTGTTGCTGTATTTTGCAGTTTTTACATGCTTCAGCTCTCCCTATAGTACTCTCTAACCTGTGATAGAAGCACTAGGCGAGCTTTGGGCATTGTGGTTCATTTGACATACCTACCAGAAGTTTTCTACTGGAAGTTAAATATTATTTAAAAAACAGATTTTGAACGTATTTGGTCAAGAGACAGTCCATATGATCTGACAGCCACTGTTTCTCTGATTGAGGGAAAGAGTGGGAAATCTCTGCCTTTCCAGCTTTGGCATTCACATGCTCTTTATCTTGGGAAGGCAGGCTTTCTAATGTGTTTATGTTTTAAACATAAATTTGCAGATTAAAAAAAACCCACAGGGAAGAAATCTGACTGAAGAATGTAGGTGTATGTTTTTGCAGAACCAAAAGCAGCTATGTGATGCAGCCATCCTGTTCTGGTCCCCAGGGCAGCTCCCTGTGGCTGGGAACAGCCAGGGGTCCCCAGGGATCTGTCAGGGAAGGATCTGGAAGGATCTGGGAACCAGGAGCAGGACAGCTGGAGGGCACTGTGGCAGCCCCAACCCTGGGCACTGGGCATCTCCATGGGCATGGGATGTGGCCAGGCCAGAATATGAGGCCCAGCTCAGCAGGGCCCGTGGCCAGGCAGGGCAGGGCTGTGGGGGGCTGGATGACCAGCCCTGTCACAGCACCCCTGGGGCAGGGACTGATGGCTCCAGGGGCCTGACATGGAGCCCTGGCCCAGGCAGGGGGAACCAGGAGTCAGGCCCATCACTGTCCCCAGGGCAGGATTCTTTAATGGCACCAACTTTCCATTAATTCAAAAGATGCTGAAGTTTTTCTTCATGGAAACTTTTTTTTGCTGGGAACATTTTGAATGCTTTCATGTGAAAACAAACCTTGACCATGGCAAAATTTTCTGTCAAGGCTGTTTGATAATTTTTCTTCTCTTTTGGATGAAAACCTTGTTTATTTAAATGTTTGTCTTTTTGGATTCCAAGTGCAAATGCTGTTTTTCAAGACATGCCATGTAGTAATTTTTTGGTACCCTTATTTTCTGAGCCCATATTATGTACAATACAGCAAGGTTCATTTTTTTTTACTAAAAAAAATAGCTATTTTTGTTAGAATATTTATATTAATTGGGAAGTTAATTTGGCCAACTGTCATATACAAGCCTTTGGCTTATGCAACTCATAAAGAAATGACTCACATGACACCCACTCTTCTAACAGAAAAAAGATTATGAAAACAGGATAATGCATTCTTAAATAGGTACTTAAAAGTCAGAAACCCTTCATTAATTTAGTGAGATGAAAGATTTGCATAAGCAATGTTATTTGGATTTATTTGAAACAGATTCCCAACTTTGACAATATAAAAACTTACTCCTTTGAATACAATTTAAATGGAGGATATTTATTGAAAAGTGGATTCTCATGATTACTCTCGGTTAGCAATTTCATAGATAACTTATGCAGTTAATAAACAGTATACAGGTAAGGAACTGCATCAGTTATCTTCATTATAGCAAACAGGGTCTATCTTTTCACAGGAGAATTTATCAGTCCCTCTGCACATTGTTTCAGGTATTCGTGATATGTTCAAATTAGAGTTTTCTTTTTATTACAGGAACAAAGAGATTAGAAGTGCCCCCTAGAGTAACCAGTAACTGGATTTCTGTCCCACCCTCAGCTTTACAGCTTTTATCTCCCTGTCTCCTTGTGAGACCAAGATTTGATAAGCTCACCAAGAACAAACTCACTCACAAATCTACCAACAGCAGCATAAACTTTATACAGAGGGGTAAGACAAAGAAGGAACTATCTGTTCCTCGCACTGCTGTTCCTCCTGAATTATCTTTGCCTTTTGTTAATGTAAAGCAAAATATACTCAGGTATACCTCCAAAGAACAGTAAGCAGTGGAAAGGATTAAAAAGGTTTATTTCAGAGGTGAGGACGCTAAAAACTCATAGCTCCTAACAGCGCTGTACAGGCAGCACCAGCCTCAGAGCAAAGGCAAAAAGATGAGGCTTCTATTCGTTCCTCAGGCTTTGTCATCGCTTCTCCTCATTCCAGGCAGGAAAGCTTCCTGAGCAAAAAATAACTGCCTCCTCAGTAGCAATATCTTCTGGAAGAGAGCTATTTGCCCCTACAGTTAATAATCAAATAGTCATTATTAGTAATGGGGATTAGCTTGCTTAATTCCAGTTATGGTAATTCCTAATGTCCAGTGAGCAGACTAGCATGTCCTAACCAGTCTCTAACTCAAGATAACAAACTGTAAGGGCAACAGCTATTTCAATTTGTCCTAATGTTTTTGTTAATAAATACTGTATATTTATAGGCCTTTTAAGGTAATTTTTCCTCTTAAAAACCATCAGTGATCGTTATTCCTATATTCATATTCATCCAAAAAGGCAACATATACAGAATTATACATGGTACAGATATGTTAACAATGTTACTTTTGTGTTTATATTTATTTTTTGTGTTAACTAAAGAAAAGCTAATCATAAGCATGTCTCAAAGCACTATGTTATTTTTCAATTTTTTCAGTTTCATGTGCTCAAAATCTCAAATCAACACTCCCTAAGCAAAGATTGTGAAGTCGGAGTTACTTTTAAAATAACAATACCACTTCTATTTTAGATGGTGACTGAGAGAATGAATTTTGCTTTCAAAGTAATAATGAAAATCTATTACCCAAAGATGTGTTTAATCGCTGCGATACTAACAAGACAAAAATATTACCAAACCTCTTTTATTTCCAATATGTTATATATTTGATGAGTATGAATTTTTTATTTAAATTATTGTGTCAAGGTGTGTGTATTTCTATACATTTTCGTAAATTTTAAATTAGAAAATGAGGAGCTGCCGCATTAAACACATATAGGAGCAGCCCATCTGTCTGTCAGTACTGGTTTAAATGGCCAACAGGACTTTCATACTTCTGGTCTGCAGTGACAGACTCCATCCTGGCACACAGGGACACAGGAGTAGCAACAGAACAAGAAAGAAGTGCAGTACTCCCCAGTTTGGGAGTGTGGCTTCACTCCCTTGCAACCACATGGGCTTTGTGCCTCTTCTGCACAGGGAATAGATGCTGGGTAATACTTGATTCATTGGGCAGTGCTGACAGAACACTTTGACACTTTGAGCTCTCCTGAGGACTACCAGCTTCCCAAAGAGCATTTAATTTCATCCCTCTCTGTGTCAGGGCAAGTCTCCTAGAGACATGTGGCTGTGTTCCCAGTAGGTAGCTTAGTTAACTCTGTGTCTTGTTTGCTGTGCAAAGCAGCTCAGGAATCTTCACTCAAGGCAGTGAATTCAAATAATAGCTGATCTGGTGTGAAACATTTCATTTGTAGAGTTTGTACTGCTTGACTGTGACTCATAGCTCTCTTGTACGTCATGCATAAATCATCTTTCCATAGTTTTGCAAAGTCACCATGCAAAGGGTAGAAAGAAAATGTGAGCAGATAGGTTTTCCATGAAGATTATCACAGCCAGGATGGACAGGGTCCCTCCAGAGCCAAAGGAAGCATTGCATAAAACTGCAAAGTCTGGCCTTCTTGCTTCTGCTCCTGCTTGTTCCCACTGTACATGTTCCTCCTTCAGCTGGCAACAGGTTTCAGAGAGAGGCACATTGAGACAGTTTACTCCTAATTAAGCTAATATTTCAGGCTGTACACTAAACAGCAGATAGCCTGGTATATTTTTTAGGTTTTTCTCATATCCAGACAGAAGGGGAAATGTTTTCTATTAAAATGAAACCTGTTACTTTGATCTCATCATGTGGCCCTTGGCTTTGCCCAAGACTTTGAAGTGGCACCTCCCTTCTCCCCACCCTAGGTGATTGCTGCTGTGTAACATCTTGGCAAAACCTGCACCAGCTCTAATTTGTCTCCTTGTCTGCATGACTCAACAGTAATTACTCTGAATTTTGATATGGGGCTTTGTCACATGAATCAGTCATGACTTAATAGGGGAGTTGTCTGTTTCTTACATATGACTTTAATGAGCCATTGTTTCCTGTTGTCTTAGGTTTATATGGCACAGTCCATCTACCTTCACCCACACAAACCTGCCGTTATTATCAACACAACTGTCTTACTTCATAATTGTTGCTTCCTGCACACCCACATAGAAACACTTATTTGTCTGTATGCACATATGCACGATGCAGTATGGCATGGTAGCCTGAGAGAGACAGGGGGTATGGAGATCATGGAAGAACTGTAAAGGCTGGCAGTATAAAGATGAGGAGTTATGCTCACTTCCTTCATGCACCTATCTTTGCACACCTGCTTTTCTGTGTTGCATTTTCTTAAACAGTCTCTTGCACAGAACGTAGTATTTTAAAGATACAAGAAAAATTGTGATATAAAGAGGTTCCTGTACTTTCTTTGCACTGATGTAGTGACTGAACAGGAATTTCCACCTTCAGGTTATCCAAAAGCAACAGCTCAGGCCAGAAAGGTCTTTTAACATGGTGAAACAAAGCTCATTTTCTGACTTTCATAGTACATTGAAACAGTGTTCTAGTATGTTAATGCCTCAATTTTTCATATGGAATATGTCCTTAAAGGTCATTCATATATTCCAGGTGAAAAAAGACTTGTGCAACAGTGTTCAAAAACTAACAACTGACTGCATGCAAGTGTCATGATGACGGTAAAAAGACAGGTAATGGTTATATCTTTCTTGTATCTTAAAGACAGCAATATACTTGACACATCTGATGCAGAAAGCCTTAGCTCAGGTGCATACATTTTCAGTCAACCTATGCCATATGCACTATGCAACCCTTGTAAGAAGAAAGGTTAATATGCCTGCCCACATATCTACTGGCCACGTGATATTACTCTACAGCCCTCAGAGACTAACAATGGTGAATTTTTCCTGTCAGACGAAGCAATGCCCGTGCCCACATCTCAGGAAGGAGAGCCATGGGCTCTTCCCAAATTGGGTAAGATGAGGCTTACTTCTCCCTTTTTCTACTTCTGCTTTTTCAACAGCATAATCGCTAAGGTTTTAGTTTAAGGTTCTGCCAAATATTTCTGAGGAGTCTCGTTCATTCTCCCTGACTAACTATAATGATGAATTTTTAGCCACTGGGAACATGGGAAATATTTACTAAGCCGGTAACAAGGTGCTTCCAGATTTTGTGAGGTAAAAGGTGCAGCATGTGTATGCATTTTAAGTTAAGGGGGACTTAGGCAAATTTTGGACTGACACAGCAAAGTTAGGCAAGTGACTGAATATTGTTTTCAGTTTCTGGATTTCCACAAAGATTCTCAAGAGGGAGGAAGGTGGGAGAATCCCCACAGCTTGCAGTTGGCAAATATAACAGTCCTATACAGCAGACTTCTTCATGTCTCCTCTTATTCATGTCCTTTGTAACTTAAACTTTTAAATTCTTATTCATATGGAAGTCTTTCCTTGAGTCTAATGATTTTTGTCACTTACCACTGAATTCTTTTCATTTCTGCTTGATTAAAATGCAGCCAGTCATTTTATGCAGAAAGATAACCTCGTGTTACTGACAATGTACTGTTGTTGCCATCCGGCTCACTAAAAAAAAGAAGTAGGTCAATAGTTTCTGAAATGAGAAGACAGACTTCTCTATGTAGCAGTTTAATTTCAATACACTGCTGAGTAAAATGGTAATTCATTACTGCAAAAGACCTGCTAAACATTTAATTTACAAATTGTGCAATAATTTGGTTGTCAATTTCAATAAATCTAACTTCCAGATCCACTGGCTCAGTGTTTATTATTCAAATTAACCAATCTCTGTTTATTATGGATGAACTTTAAAAAGACACACTTACAAAGCAAACTTGAGGAAAAAAGCCTCCTTTTTTTGGAACATAAGTGTAGGCTGTGAATTTTCTCATCTCAGTTTGCAGAAAACAATCTCAACTTCTTGGTTTAGGTAAAAACAGTGATGCTGAGTTCATTATAGCAGTAACAGGATCATCAGCTCCATAATCACTTGTTTTCCAACATCCTTGTGCTGAGTATCCTTTTTGGCTCAAACAAGTAATCTCACTCTTTCTCTGAGCAAGAAAAATGGATTAGACCTGTGGGAATCATCCATCCAAAGCATATTATGGAATATGAGCAAACATGACAACAGATCTTTCAAACCCCTTAACAGCTTGCTATGAGTGCCAGCATCGAGATTATAAATGCCAGCTTCACAGAGAACAAGTTTGGTAATAGTGGAAAATCACTCCAAGTCTCTTCCAATAAACCAGCCATTTTTCAGTTTTTCTCTGTTTATCATGGGATTTGCATAAACATCTCTCTCAGTATGAAAACAAATATGTCTCTTCACACTTTGCATAGAATCCAAAGTTCAAGTCCCCAGTCAGCAGGGGCTTCTTCTTTGTAATGAATTCTCAGGACGTGCACTGAGCTGACAGATAAAAGGTTGGGTTTGTCAAAAAATAGTACAGATGGCAGCTTGACATGAGTTTTCCCTGATCAGTCACATAATTTTCTAAACAGCTGGACTACCGGCCAAAGCTCAATTCTAAAGCTGGGGAGAAATGTCCTACCAAAGATAAGGCAAGTACAGCTCTGATGGATGACTACTGTGGTATATCAATTGTGAAATCCTACCTTAAAGGAAAGCAGAAAAATATCAGTGCCATGAGATGTGCACATAGAATGTCAGTATAATAAAGGAAGCTTTAGGGTGTTACTGAATTGCACATTTAAAAGAGGAACCGGCAAGAGTAGACTGATTGGCAATCTTTAGGATAGATCCTGTATGTATGAATATTACACTGTACAAAAAAGGAGATCTGGATCTAAAAATCTCCTCAGTTATGGTCTTACAAAAATTATAATGTACCTAACGGAAAGAAAAATTTTTATGGCAGACCTATGGTTATAGTAATGCAGAAAAAATACAACATAACAGCAATACCAGTAGGTCATTCTAAGATTTGACAGGTGGTTTTCAGTTAACCATAAAAATCAGGTTATCTGATGTACTCTGAAGAACTTCTTTTTACACTGTGAGTTTAAAAGTTTAGCTCTTTTATGCCTCCAATAAACTAACAGAATATGAGGCTCTGTGTGTGTGTCTGTCTGCGTGTGTGTGTGTGTGAGATTACCTCACAGAGGAAGTCTGTGCTGTGTTGTCCCGTTGATTTAAAGACTGTGTAAGTTGCGTACAGTGCTGGTAACAAAAAATTCTAAATACAACTCTATACCATATAAACAAAGAGAAAGCAGCATATATACTTTAGTCTGTCTTCCATATACTTCCATGTTCTGAGTACTACAGATGTGTACCTTTTGTGTCTCTCAGTGTTCACAAAAAACTGTTGAACTACTCACAACTCTTAAACTAATATGACTTTTTCTCAAAGTACTGCAGGATGCACAGATGCCTAAGACTTCAGTAGTTTTGAAAACTCAGTGTGATAAGGGTTTCATTTTCAGACAGAAAGGATTATGTGTGTGCAGAGACTGTAAGTAGCTCTTGAAATGCCTGACAGGCAAACTGGATTGAACAGATATCAAACTCTTCCTGAGCTAGCAAAGGCATTAAATGTGGCTGTCCAATAGCCGGCAGAATAAGTGTAGCTGCTGTCACATTGTTTAATGTCTTACAATAGATAGATGTATTGGATTTCTTTGTTAATTTT
Organism: Grallaria varia; assembly: GCA_013396735.1. Taxonomy (NCBI): domain Eukaryota; kingdom Metazoa; phylum Chordata; class Aves; order Passeriformes; family Formicariidae; genus Grallaria; species Grallaria varia. The sequence continues at coordinate 10,997 of VWZG01005387.1, read as the reverse complement.
CTGTAGTAATACGTTCAATCCCCATATGGCTGTTTACAGAATCACAGAATATGCTGATTTGGAAGGGACCCACAAGGATTATCGAGTCCAACCTTTAGCCCTGCACAGGACCATCCCCACCATGTGCATGGGAGTATTGTCCAAATTCTTCTTGAACTCTATCAGGCTTCTGCTGAAGTTATGACATTACTATAGCAACAAAACCATGAAAATTTATGCTAATGATATTCTTTCACTATATACACTTATCTAAAACTAAACAGGAATTGGTCTGTCTCTGTACAGTCATCTGAATTCATGATTGCTTAACAGGGATGTTTGGTAACACTTTTTTAGGTACCAAAACTTACTTTCTAACCACAAAACCAGAGTATGACAAAACAGACTTCCTAATTTACTGAATTTGAACTTTCAAAGCATGCCTTATCTTGTAAACAAATAATTACTTTTCTCCTTAGTACTAAAGATTTTTATCAGCTGAGCTATGCAATCATTGACAATCTGAGAAGCTGGAGTAGGAAGCAGCTGCAGAATATTGTGTGACAGTGGCCACAAGGGCAACCTGAACTCTGGCTTGGGCTTTGTCATCTGCGTCATACAGCAGCTGGCTTTTGCACTGTGGTTTCCCTTGAAATACCCAGCTATAGCTGTTCTGTATATTCTGCCCCCCGTGGTCACTGTGCCTTTTTTTTTTTTTTCTTTCTTTCTTTTTATCTTATAAATCTGTTCCCAATGAGCAATTTGAGACCCCCCAGGAATGTGGCTGTTGTGTCACATATAAAGCAGTGTGGGGAGAGGAGATGGAAGACAAAAACTGGCTGTCTTGCAAAACTGAGCTCAGTCCTGGAGGAATTGGACAGATTTGGAGTTCTTATATTAGATACCTTTTCACTGAAGCATCTGATGATCATCTGTTCACATGAGGAAAGCTCTTACCCATTCTTATTGTTTGGGTTAATTTGTTGCTATTGATGGATAATCCTTTCTCCCTGAGCTTCACAGAAGCTGAAATAAGAAGGAAAGCAGCAAAACACCTTGGAGAAACCCTTACAATGAAAGCTGTTGGAAACTCTACCTTCACCAATTAACATGGCAATGTTAGTGTATAGCAATGTACAGGTATGCAGTGTCAATATCCATATTTTCTTTGAGCTTTTCAACATCTTTTTACATCCTCGAAACCACTTGATCAGATATTACAAAAAAACCCCATATATTAAACTATCACCTTATCACATACCAAAATACCATACATTTATGAGTAATATGTTCTATGATAATCAGGTGGCTAAAAGTTTCTATCCCACTCTAGTAGTCAGTAAACTGAATTTTATTCATACCTTCATCACATCTTAGCTGAAGTAGTGTCTATGATAGGAGGTTGCATTTAGTTATCTCTAATATAATATTTATATTCTAAGGATTGCTTGTTGGAAAACAACTGGAAGAGCATATTGCAGTGAGTTACAGACCACCCTGGGTGGCCTTTCATCACCAAATACCATCATCATGCAAAACACCCTAGGAAAAACATCTATTTTCTGAAATTTTTACAAGCTAAGTAGTTGAGACAGAAGCCGTTTGACGAAAGGATAAACCCTACAAGCCGAGGGACTGTGTGAAAATATCCTGCTAATTCCACATATTTCAGTTCCTTTCCCATGAAGCAAATGGAAGGATGCTTCAGTTCCTGGCGCTGATTTTTTTAAAAGAGAATTAGTGACAGAAAGATAAATATAGGGGAAAAGAGATGAGGAAATAAGCCAGAGGAGAGGAAGGCAACAAGGAAGTAACACATGCTGAGGGCAGCTGAACTGACATGGTTTGAAGAAAATATGAAGGAAGCAGCTGGAAAGCTTTATAGTGCACAATCAGCATAAATGAAAATGGAAACCATGAAAAGCAAATATACTGAATGCCATTCTCAGTGTCTGTCATGTAGGAGGCTGCTGTTTGTATTTACTTACATATAGTTGAATTTCTTTAGTTAATGAACGCTGCCTTTTTTCCATACTTGATGTATGAGAAACACCAGTAAATGTTTGAAATAATTCCTCTAAAAGCAATAAACTACACTTTGCATCTCATAGTTTCTCATCTCAAGATGTACACAGGCTATAGGAGCTATGAGTTGCTACGCAGGAGCTGCCCTGGTCTTTTGGCAAACAGTGTATACATGATAACAATCAAAATGTTTGCTTAATCCATCTAATCTGCTGTCTCATGTCTCAGTTCCTGGAGATTCTTCGCTGTGAGAAGTCACAATTGAGCCTTATTATACTTGACAGGAGGGTTTTTGCTCCTCAGAGACAGACTTTTGGTAGGCTGGGTTTTGCTTGAGGTATAAGATTACATTACAAGATTATTAAACTTTTTAGTGAGAGAGTGCAGTGTGTGTTTTAATGGGGTAGCTCAGCACTGAGACCTATGCCATAATTTTTTGGTAATATTTGTTCAAGATTTGAATGATTTTTTTCCTTGTATGTTGTAATGTATCAGGTTATCATTCAGTAACTTGTTATCAGCTTTTTAAGCTTTGCCACTCTAGCCTTGTTTGTTTGTTTGTTGGTTTGGTTTGGTTTGGTTTGGTTCAGTTTGTGGTGGTTTTTTTCGTTTGCAAATCACTAACAAATTTACTCAATTATAATCTTCAGTTATCACTGTTAAAAACATCCTTCAAACAGCAGTTTTAATGTAGTGCTGATCCTCTCAGCTAGGCTTGGGACACCCACATGCAATTCCTGCCACTGGGACCTTAAGCCTTAAATAGGAGTGATGGAGAGAAGATGAGAAAACCTCTTGCAACATATGAATGGAGGTATCTGGATGTGAATAAAATATGTAGTGCTGAGGCTAGAGGTTTTTTGGGTTCCTCTTTGGGGAACAGAAATTTTAACATATTGTAGAAGCTTGAACTGAGGGTAGAACATTTAATAATGTGAAAATAAGTAACAGTTTTATTTTTGCATGAATGAGAAGGATAAAAGGAAAGAATCATGAAGGAAAGGACAAAGGAGGTATGAGAGAGGGTGAGGATGTTAGAGTGATTAATGACACAGCAGAGAGGAAGGTAGAGAAAAACATCTCCAGTCTAGGCTGGATGTGGAGTCTGTACAGATGGCTTGTAATCACTGGGGTGCAAAGCACACGCAAGAGCTCTTGTGGCAAAAGTGGCAAGAGGAAATTTACTGGTGTCAGAGTGAAGGGTTGCGTGGAAGTTGCTGCATTTAGTGTGAATGGGAGAGGCTGCTCCCCTCCTCTGTCGTGGTCTGACTGTGCTGCCTGACTCCCCTTCACACCTGGCCTGCCCTGGTGTAGTCACCCCCACATCCCCACCTTTGCTTGGGATGAGCTTTACAAGCGCTGCTGACTGAAATGCTGGGGTTGTTTGGATGCCCCGTGACAGGTATCCTATGGTTGTAGTTATTAAACACTGTCAGGCACATCACTGTTCCTGAATCAGAGAATTGGGCAGATGTTTGAGGGTTTGAGAGCATCTATCCATACAATGAAAAGTACCTGAATCTAGGTAGCTGAGCATATAGCTAAAGACATTAAGCACAAAACCATATGCTAACCTTGAAACTGGTATTGGCAGCAGTGTAGCTGCTTGTCAAAAGATAAAGAGATAAAGATTATATTCTCCAAATGAATTCACTTTGGCCCCGGTTCAGCAAAAACTGCGTAATACAGCAGTTACAGTCAACAGAACATGATAACATGGTTCCCACTGACATCTTCCTTCTCTCCATTCCCACCTTCAAAAAAAGTCACTTCAGCAAAACAAACAAAGCAAAGAAACAAACAAAAAAATCCCAAGACCCACTGAGAAAAAATTATCAAACCATCAAGAAAAAGACTAAGACAGTTAATGAAGTATCTCTCATAAAGGGAATACTGCCTGCTCTTTCTTTTTCAACCTCATTCCATTGAATCAAACAAACATTTACGGGAGAAGAACTTTCCTGTTCCTCACCTGTCACCTTTCTTTTACAACATGACTCCAGATGCAGTCTGGAGGTCAGGCACATGAGAAAAGAGAAGAACAGCGTTCCCACCCCTTAAAAATAGTTTTATGTCCATGAGCTACTAAAATTTCTCAGAGCATGCCATTCAGTGCATTTTTTTTTCTATTTTAGCAATCATTTAAACTATTCAGGAAGTTAGTGGCTTGAATACAGAAGCCAGAAGTCCTAACATCTTGTTTTAAGAAAATAGTAATTTGCATATTTTTAACATTATTCAACAAGTACACTTCTTCACAATTCACATAACCATGCCATAAATTTGCAAATTACATTTCTCTTCATTGTAGTTTTTGTGACTCTGGGCTTCTGTTTTGGTTTTATTTTTGATGTATTTTCTGATCTTTGGTACATTAGTTTCCTTAAGTTTTTCCATCTGTAAAACCAAAATACAATACACCTCCCTGACATATTAGGGTACTGTTGCATTTTGTCATTGCTTGTCAAATCCCTTCAGGGTCTTGGATGGAATCTGTTTGGATCATGATGGACACTGTTGCTTTCTAAAGTCTTGGACTGTTAAATAACTTACTGAGTCACTGTCTTTCATTGGAAGGTTAATAGCAAAGGAATCAAGTGTAACCCTTGTCAAGACAGGATTCAGACCTCTTGTTAATCTCGCCATTTTTATATATAAAAAAACCTTGATAAACTTTATACATTTATTATACATTGTGCCTTTAGACATTTATTATATATTGTGCTTTTTCAGCTGGTTGATTGAATTTGTAGCATTATGGTAAAAAGGGCACCGGACCTGAATACAAACTCTTAATTAAGTCTAAATTCTAAAAGAACATGTATTATGCTCAGCATCTCAAAATGCTCCTCTTACATCTCTGTTTGGGGTACAGAATGGAATTACAATGGTTTTAATCCAAAGAAAGAGTCTGATGATGATATTGACAGTGTGGTCAGTTTTTATTTTATGTGATATCATCATTGGCCAATGGACTGAAACACAGCTGTACAAACACATCCTGTGTGCAGGATACCAAATGCTCTCAAGACAGTGGGCTCTTTTCAAACTGGAGGGGGGAAGTATATGAAAATTGCTAAAGACTTTGGATTAGTTTTCCATTTTTCATGATCTTTGCCCAATAATGTGAACAGAACAGTTTCATGTTGTGCAGCAAGTGTTCCCTTGCAGATGATTTGTTTTGTTACATTTTATTATCGATAGAGAAGGTGGAAGTGATGTTGTAATGCCATTAGTTAAAAGCTGGTAAACATCCTTTCTGGAAGGACCCTGGGGAGTTCAGTAAGTAAGAAATCAATATAGAAGTATCTTATCAGGAAGAGATATTCTACTGAAATTGATAGAAGATTATTTCAAGTTATTTCTTAATGGACTTTAGGGAGCTCTGCACCACAGCTATTTCTTTCATTATTTTATATAAAAAAGATTTATAATTATTCTGATTAAAATTCATACACTAGCTTACAATGTAATGGAAGCTAGGATCAGAACCATAGAAACAAACAAAAAATTCTTATTTTTTTGATCTATGATTTATACACATAGTATAAATACACATGCTTAGTATAGGCATTGTTTTATCTCTTTGTAATGCTACCTAATTAATTTAAACTGAAAGTACCCATTGAAAATAGACAATATGACCTCCCATTGGACAAAGTGGGAATCAAAGAGAGAGGACTTAAATGAACCCCCTGAAACAGTCAGGAAGTAGCAGGAGTAGGCATGCCGCAATTCTAATCTAGATTTAAACCACTACAACAACAACCAAGTCCTGAGGGGTGGTAAAAGACGAAACAATTTAGTGAACATTATCTATAACCAGTGGACTGGAAACATACAGGATAGCCCTTGTGACTTTTACATTGGGTAACTAATTTTTTTCTGCTTATAGTATTTTAGAGTATTTTTTTTATATTTTTCAATATAGAGGGAAGATATGAAAACATAGACCTAACAGTTTGAAACAATCTATACAGAAAGAATAAACATGCACTCAGATGGTTCCCCATTATAATCTACATCTGGAAGAGCATTTCAGTTGGGTCATATTCCTTCTCTCTCCCCTTTTTCTGTGGTATATCTCTCTTGCTTATCACTAGTCTGCCCTTGCTAAAAAAATCCACCAAAAATAGCACATATTTATTACCACTGACTAATGTTTTAATGTGAATTTATTTGCATTGTTTATTTCAACTGATGATTTTTGTTCATTTCAATATTAAAAAAGTTTATTGTGGTGTTTATTACTAAGAAATTATTGCAAAATTCCAGTTGCCTGTTTGCCTGGGAGAAGTCACTTCTTACAAGGACAAAGGAAAACATAATTTTTCTTTTTGATGCTTAACCATAGCATGATAAGGGTGGATGACTTTTTTACAAGAAGTGGTAATTTTTTAATGAAAATTTTGCACAGTTTTCATTGTGTTGTTTAGAATGACAATGCAAAAGCATTACTTTTTTTCTATTTTGTGTGACATTTACCCAGCACCATTTCATGCATTCTGTTGTAGGTGAAACCACACCATTTCTGGAAATGCATAGATACCAAGGATTTAGGGCTCTGTAATATTTGTAGTCTTTAACTTGAAAACAGGCACTATTTCCTTGTGCGGATTTCCTTGTGGAAGTTTTTTACGTGCACACTGAGGTGCAGGGGTTTCCATGACAACTAGAGGTTTGCAGAGTATTCAAGAAATTCTGCAAGTTAAAATTAGCTTAGATGGTCATGCATAGATGATAAGGGCCCTGGGCTATGCGAGTTTGTGCAAATTGTTTCTGTGAAATTTACTGGAGGCTGTTACAATCTAAACCCGATGTACAGTATATGTGTCAATGCATAGAGCTGCAGTAGATCTGGAGTGATCACTGAGAGCCGTCAGGGCCTGGGCATCTGAGATAAATGGATTGGCATTTAAAATACATTTAAAAAGCAAATCTAACTTTTAAATGCATTACAGAATAAGGAAAAATTAATTCTTAGTAATTAAAGTTAATGGAAATTAAATGGCTTAGGAATCTTTTTGTTTTCATTAAGTTAAACTGTTCTTAAAAACATCCCAGTTTATGTCTGATTATATTTTCATTTTCTGGACACTGTTTCTGGTTGACTCACTCCACAGCTGCAAAATTGTAACTTTAAGGGAGTCCTCCAAGAGGACATAGATTTGAATCCTGCAGGTGTCCATTTAGAGTAAACATTTGTTTAAATAAATTGCTCTTATAACACTTCGGGAATTGGAGAAACACTGTAACTAACTTATTCAATCTGCGTCTGAACTTGTCTTATGTCCCAATTAACACAAGTATTTGAAGGTAGTACAATGGTAGCGCTATATTTATGAAATAGAACAATATGTAATAATTCACCTTTGTCTTGTCTTGCATGATGAGCTGTGCCTCCTAATGTAGGACACAGTTTCATGTGCTATGGACACTGTATCCTGAGGAATTTAGAGATATTATGTTTAAGTGTTTCTCTAAACCAGGAGGTAGAAAAATAATTTAAAAAACGATTTTTAACTTACCTTGCTACAGTCAGAAAGAGTTTTAGATTTAACAAAGGTGTTGTGTTTTGTCTGATCATTTCTGTAGGAGATCAAAATGTGAGATTGCCTACTTTCTAGCTGAACTACATTTAAAAATATTATTTTATTTCATTACCATTTCAAAAAGAGCTTAGGGTAATGAAAATGCTCTTTCACTAAGTCAGCTAGTTGATTGAAGATGCTGACATTATTGGAGGAGAAGATAAATGAAATACTGGGAGGAGAGATGTTTCTCATCCTGATCATATTACTCTGATAACTTCAATAAAGCATAAATTCAAAAAAAGTAGTTAGCTCAAAAAAAGTAGTTATCTCAAAAAAGTTTTTTTTTTTTTTCCGCTGTGATAGCTTCTGTATTGCTTCAAAAATACATTCAGTGAACACTAGAAAAATGCAACTGACAATAAAGCCATGTAGAATTAAGGAGACAGTATCAACATGGATGCCCTCTTCTGTGGCTGGATATTAAAAAGCGTCCTGCAGTGACACACTTGCCTACTGTTACCTATCAACCCAACAGAAGAGCCCAACACCTCATGTGAAAAGAGTCAATTGTAGCAAGAGTTATATCACACTCACTAGCATCTAGGCACTGAAAAAACATGCTATGTAAAGATGCTGAAGGAAAAAGGCGCAAATAAGAAGAGTAGGCAGCTATTGCCAAACCAGTGTTGCTTCACCTGCCAATGCTGTATGATGCAGATGGCTCTAACTCAGAGAGACTGTACCTTATATAAGCTCAGAAAAAAAAAATCAGAAAAAGGATAAAGGTGCAGCAATGTCTCTGTGCTGAACAGAAACTGAAAATGCTGGCACTGCATGTCTTGGCGAAAAAAACAAGGATATACAATAAAAAGTATCTTAAAAGTGAGTATAAAAGGGAGATGTGTCAGGACTAGTCTTGCTGTAAGACAGTGAAAGAAAAAGGAGACAATGCACTATTTAATTTCCTTCCTTCCAGCCTCCCAGAGGGAAAGCAGCTTTGTGGGAGTCACTGCCTAACTTCTTACTCCTTGCCTGTCGGTATCTCATGCTCTGTTATGTGTGATAAGGGATTGTAGCCAGGCAGACACTTGACAATAGTGCATTGTCAGTAGGGTAGGTAGAGTTTTCTATCCTCTTAAAGTTATAAAGGAGCAAGGGTAAACCCTTCTGTAGAAACAGGAGGAAACAGGGCATGAGTCCTGACCAATTTACTATCTGATTTGGATTTCACAGATAAGAAAGTGACACGCTGTTTTTGTATCTTAAATATACGTGTATAACATTCTCTTCTGTCTTATTACATATTGGATATATGGGAACATAGAATGCTATTTATGAGGAAGAACTGGAAAGAGCTGCAGCAAAAAGCTGTGTGTTACAGTGAGTAGTTTGAGATACAGTTGTTACTGAAGAAAATATATGATTGTTTTAGCTGTGCATTCACACGCAGTATTTTTCAGTTTTAAGTGCCCATTCTAAGTAAAAAGGTTGCTTCTGCACAAAGCATTATTTTCAGCAAGCTGTAACTTGCCCAGACCTACACTGATTTCCATCAACACATTCATATAACCTTTCTCTTTGAGGGCTATTTTGTTAAACACCAGTTTTCTAGCCAAGCAATCACAGAACTGCAGCTATTTAAAATCATACATATGTACACATACACACACATAATATATGTACAGATATAAAAGATCCAAAATGAGTTTATCTTGGACTATAGTGACCTGAGTCCAACAGGTAGAAATTTCTGGAAGGAATATATGTAAAAAAGAAGAACATAGTGGGAGCACTACAGTATCTCTCTGAAAATGTTTCCAGCTAGAATGTTACTAGTCAAAATGAAGAAAAGCACAACTGGCCATTTCCCCCCCAAATACGGGTTTTTACAACACTTAACAGCAAATTGACTTGTGGATTTTGCTCTGCAATAGACCAAACTATTGAGCTACAATTAATGACCCTTCACTAGTTGTATAGGGGTTCAGAACATTACAGACATTGGAATGAGAATATCCTATGCAAGCCACATCAGATGCTGTTTTAGAGCATTTTACTTGAAACAACCTGCTTGCTTTAGCAAAAAAAGCCCATGAGGATCTTTCCCTTGTGATATTGTATACAGGAAGGAAAAGATAGACTAAATCCTAACAATCAGAGCAATTAAATCTTTACCTTAAAGGGTGATCTAGACAGTATGTAAGCTATAGAGCCAAGGCAGTCATAAAGCAACCGCCGTCTACATTAATAATAATAATGACTGAAGACAAAATAGGATGTGACCTGTAGCAAGAAAAACATGAGTGATATAGGGAAGTTTCCATGGGAACACTGTAAAAATTTCTAAAATATCTCTGTGTTCAGTGAGAAAAAATTCGGGCAGACATAGTCTTGTCTCACAGCGTAGTGCCTTTTGCAGTGGATGGGCTCACTGAATAGGTGCTGCCCAAGCCCTGTTACCATCACTGCTTACGCTTACCCTGGTTATCTGCTGTCTCTGTCTTCCTTCCAGAAGCTCTTACTGCATCTGCTGTGCAAGCAGCAGGCAGGATGCACACAGACCAAGCAGGCATTACTTATTCAGTGGGGCTTTCATATCTGGTGTCAATCAGCTATTTTGAAATAAATGTTCCTGGGCCAGATCCCAGCCTTGTCTACATCTTTGAAAATTGAGAATACTTCCATTGATTTCTGTGGACATCATGAGGACTAACTTGTGAAGAGAATAAAAGAGAGCAGTAATGAACTGTCTAGCTGTATTCTTTGAAATTTAGAAATCTGTATAAATGTTGTAAATAGGCTTGGTTTTGCCAAACCCTGGTTTTTATTCACAGAACAACTTCAGTAGAAACAGTGCAAAGAGTCTGAACACCGATTTTCCTGGCTAGGCTTCAAGTGCTTTATGTTCTTTTCCTTTCATACTTGTTGACTTTTGTATTCTGGATGGTTTTCTTTTTCCTGATGTTCTGTTTTCCCGTGTTTTCCAGGCTGTTTACTTAGGTCTCCTTCCATCCTCTAGCTATTGTTTCAATCTTTCTTGGCATCCCTCAGAGCTTCATTTTTGTCCTGTTGTTTTTTAGGCAACTCCTGGACATTAGCATATTCGTACATTAGTGTAGATGTTCATCTAAGACAGTGACCCTAAAATATACGTAGGGGAATTCTCCACTACAGACCGGTTAGCACACAAATTTTTTAGAGTCAAGATTTCCCTCAGACTGAAAATGACCTTTTTTCAGGGCTCTGTTCCCTAGCATGAATCACATCCTACAAACCATCTAAATTTCCCCTCTCTTTTACTTCTCTCATATTGTACTCTGACACGAATGTAGATTCTTTTCTCTAGAAAAAAATAAGTATTTCTTTTTAAGATACCATATCCTGTTCCGTCTACTCTTGTGATTCCACTGTTTCAATTTTCTAATCTTGTTGATACTAAAACTTCTCCACGGACACCCC
>VWZG01005386.1:300705-316850 GCA_013396735.1 Grallaria varia | reverse complement strand
TCCTCCTCCTCCCGCCGCCGCCCGCCCGCCGCGTTCTGCCGCGCCGCCGCTGCCGCCCAAGTTAAATACGCGCCGGGCGCGCGGCCGCCCCGCCCCCGCTGTCACTTTCGCCGCGCGCTGAGTGACAGCCGGGTCCTGCCACCACTCCCCGGAGCCGCCCACCCCCCTTCCCGGTGCAGCGTCCCACCTGCGGCCCCGGGATCACCGGGAGCCGCCGTCCCGGGCAGCGGGCAGCGGGCAGGGCGCGGGGCGATGCTCCCGGAGCAGCGGGGCACTGCCTGCCCTCGGCGTCCCCCGCCCGTGCCAGCCCCGGGGTCCGGGCACCGCACAGACCCGCCGGTAGCCGGGCCCTCGCTGTGCCTCTGCCTTCCGCAGCTGCTCTGCTGCCCCACCACGGCTCCTTCTCCGCAGGAACCCACCCGCCGTCAAACCCCCTCCCGGCTAGGCGCAGGGCTTTACGCGCGTAGGTACCGCATCCTTAGAGCCCCCGGGACAGGAGCCTCGGGGGCGGCACACCGGAGTGGGGCCGCTCCAGCGTCAGCATCTCGTCGCTCTCTGCGAGGGAACGTGCAGCCATCGTGCAGCATTCCAGGAGCATCATTCCTGCCCCAGGGAAAGCGCCCCGGCATCCCTCGGCGCAGGGTGTGATAACCAGCCGCGTTAAAACAGTGGCTCGTCCTTCACCCCTTTCTCAGCCGTGTGGGGCTACATCTTTTGGAGGAGGGCTGGACCCACAACCTGTGAGGCACAGAGACTGGCAGCCTGGTGTGTGTCAACACAGTGAAACCCCAAACCCTCCTCACCTCCTTTACCTCCACATTGCTCAGCACTGAGCTCACATTTGAACCATGTCCAGAAATTGGACACACAGCTGGTTCCTCCAGACTGACAGTGTGTAAGAACATTCCTGCCCATGCCAGTCACTCCCTCCCAAAGCCATGAGATAACCAGTTACCCACTGGGGCCAAGGCAGGGCGTGGAGGGACCGAGGTGGATTGCAGGGCCAGTTTCTCACCATGATGTGTTTCTGACCCACCAAGCAAAGTGAGGGGCTGCAGGGACAGCCCAGCCCAGAGCGTCCTGCTGGCACACACTGGGGTTGTGCAGAGGTGGCTTCACTCATCAGACTAATGAACAGAACATGTCCTCCAAGGTTTCTGCCTCTTCATCATCCCAGAAATGCCAAATTTTGGGTTCAGACAGGATAAGAAAACAAAACCCCGCAAAATGGAGAGATTGAGCATCCAGCCCTGAGTCTGCACAGAGTCAGAACATCCCCTGGACTTTGGGGAGACAAAGCTGTGTGTGCCATCTCAGAAGCCAATCCCGGTGCATCCCGTAATTTACAGTGTGCAGGGATTTCTTCCCTCCCTGTGTATTTCTGCTATTGTGATCCCAGCTCGGTTTGCTGAACTTGGAGGTTTTCTTCCCTCATTTGGCTCACACACACTCTCCAATCAGACCCATGAAACTGTACCGTTTCCCAGCTCTTCCAGCATTAGCTCTTGACAGTTCACAAGAGAAGTGGGTATTGTTATCCCCAGGGGCTGGATATTATCAGTAGAAAGTTCTCTTTATCTATCTTCTGACCCCAATGCACGAATGACATACGCCTTGAAGCGAAGGCTACCTGGATGTGCAGGATGTGCTCTGCGTTTGCTCGCTTCTGGGTGGGAAAATGCAGCGCTTTCAGCAGTGTCAGAATTAAAGCAAACACAGAAACGAGAAGCAGCTCAGGGTAGAGACACCCAAGAGTCAGGAAGTGGGCAATTACTCAGCGAGATGTACTGCTGTTGGCATTGCTGCCTGAGTAAATCCCGGTGAGGGGATTAACATCTGACTGTAATTGTAATAATAAAATCCGACATGTATACAGCATTTTTCATCCCGAAGGATCCCAAAGCACTCAAGTAACTTAACTCCTTCAGCTGTCTCCTGGACTTTATAAACATACTTCTTAATCATCCCGTGCCAGGCGAAGATGCCTTTGCTCTGGGCATGCTCACCTTGCTTTGACAGGTCCTCTGTGGGAGACAGTGGGCTGGAGAAGGACTCCCCTTCTGGAGGCAAGATTCCTGGAAAAGGAGGCTTGGCATGTGCCACTGGCAGTGAGGGGGAAGGCACCAAGGTCTGCAGGGGGCTTGAAAGACCGCAAAGACCCTGCTCTCGTGCTAGCCAGTGTGAAGCATTTCAGTTTGTCTTCCTCTGAACTTTCCAAGGGAGAAAAAGGAGGAATGAAGATAAACCGCTAGGCAGGAAAACTAAGGTTTAGTTCTGTCTGCAGAGTCTACTCGGAGAGCCAGAGGCTCCTTCTCCATTCCCTTCCAATCCCCATCCCCATCCCCATCCCANTCCTCTCCTCTCCTCTCCTCTCCAGGACATGCAGCACTGGAGTTCAATCATATTTATGGGTGCGTGTGTGGACCAAGAGGCTGCGCAGTGCTATGCATTCATATACCTCTCTCTTACTGCTCCCTGTGGGCACGCAGCCCAGCTCCCAATCTAGCCCTTAATTAAAGGATTTAAAGTTGGAAAGGGTGCATATCCCATACAGAAAAGCCTTATCAAAATAATTCCATGTATGAAGAAAGATGTGATGTTAAAGGCACTTTCTGAAGGCTAAAATGGTTGCAAGCTGCTTATTTTTGCTTCTTTCCCTTATCTGGCATCCTTTTGCCAGCTAAAGAAGACCTGGAAAGTTTTGTGACAAAAGTGAAGAGGCATTTGTATTCCACATTTGAAACTCCGCTTTCACTGGAAGGTTCCATAAGCAAGTAAATTCTGAGTAGCAGCAAAGCATCAGTGATACTCTCTTAGCAACGCAGTTTTCCAGCTGACAGTTTTTTGTCTTGTGTTGGTCAGCATTAATTTAAGTCAAAACCAGGGGTACAGATACAGAGCAAAACTGTCTTTGTTACAAAGCCATTCCTATTTCTTCAGCTGTAGGCGCAGAAGCTTCATATCCACACCTTAAACCATGGAAAAGACTCTTGCCCAATCTCAGAGTGCAGGAAGCCCACACCTGGGAACATAAAAGAATTGAAAAGAAAAGAAATGAAGAGAAGGAGAAAAGAGGAAAGGAGAAGAGGAGTTGAAAAGAGGAGAGGAGAGGAGAGAAGAGAAGAGAAGAGAAGAGAAGAGAAGAGAAGAGAGAGAAGAGAAGAGAAGAGAAGAGAAGAGAAGAGAAGAGAAGAGAAGAGAAGAGAAGAGAAGAGAAGAGAAGAGAAGAGAAGAGAAGAGAAGAGAAGAGAAGAGAAGAGAAGAGAAGAGAAGAGAAGAGAAGAGAAGAGAAGAGAAGAGAAGAGAAGAGAAGAGAAGAGAAGAGAAGAGAAGAGAAGGAGAAGAATTCCCAGCCAAGTGTCCTTTGCCTCTTTTGGTTTTTTTTTTTCTTGCTTTCTGTGTGCTTGTTTAAGTTTTCCAGGCTCTCTTTATGCTTGAGAAATAATGCTGATGGGCTGGCATGGCAAATATGAGGAAGGGCTCGGGTCTGACAAGACAAAAGCCCTAATTTTCACTTAAAGAACCAAAAAAACCCGATAGTGCACCAGGTTTTCATTAGAGAGATGTTTATTTTCCAGGAGAAATACATTACCCTGCTCTCATCAGCGCGTCCAAAGGAGCGGTTCCCAAAGTATGCCATGGCAAGTGGTTGGCAGGGCTCCCACAGCAGCTCCCAGGCTGGCCGGCTCCTGCCGGCTCCTGCCGAGGCTGGCCCCAAACCCTGGAGAAGGTGAGGGGGACAGCAAAGGCCACACAGCCACCGGTGCTGGCAGTGACACACCAAGGTGCTGGAGCGTTTCCGAAGGACAGCGATGAGGCTGGTGAAGGGTCTAGAGCAGGAGCCTTATGAGGAATGGCTGAGGGAGCTGGGGTTGTTTAACCTGGAGAAAAGGAGGCTGGGGAAAGACCTTATCACTGTCAGTAACTGCCTGAATGGAAGTTGTGTTGAGGTGGATGCTGGTCTCTTTTTCCTAATGACAAGTAACAGGGTGAGATGAAACGGGCTCAGGTTGCAGCAGGGGAGGTTTAGATTGGATATTAGGAAAAATTTCTTAACTGAAAGGTTTGTGAAACATTAGAACAGACAGCCCAGGGAAGCGATAGAGTCACCATCCTTGGAGGTATTAAGAAGACTTGTAGATGTGGCACTTAGGGACACGGTTTAGTGGTGGCCTTTATAGTGTTAGGTTAACAGTTGGACTCAATGATCTTAGAGGTCTTTTCCAGCCTAAATGATTCTATGATTCTACGACTCTGCTCACACCTCTGTGCAGTGAGTCTTCAGTTGGACAAATTGTCACGGGGAAAAAATGTCACCATAAGGGTCAAATGAATGGGACATGGGCACACGGACACGCACACACATACCCACTGCCCCTCACTTTCATCATAGAGCTACCAAAGTTTAATTTCGGTGAGTAGCCCAATAGTGCCAGTATTAATGAAGTTACCAACTCATATGTTTCTCTTCCCATCCCATCAGGATGGGATCAGGAATGGGATGGGAAGAGACATGGGACGGTAAGAATGGTGGCCTCAGCCACCTTCTGCTGAAATCTATGTAGGTCTTGTATCTGTCCTGTTCACCCCCATTTCCTCCTCCACAGCTTCGGGCCACCAGCCCCAACAACCCCCACGTGGCTGCCCAGTGCTGCCCTTCCCCATGGGGACCAGAAAGGATCATCTGGCCAAGGTCTCCTCTGAGAAGTCGAGTTAAAAGTGTTCCAGTAGAACCCCATGGGAGATCAGCATCACCCCAGTACTTACCCTGCACTGAGTTCAGAGGTTCAAAAGAGCTGATGGGAAAAAAGAAACATACACCCCTGAAGCTCTAAGGAGGGGATTACTTGTGCCTCAGAAATGAATTTTCTCTGTATCAGGGAGGGTGAATTTGCTATTCTGAGCTTCCTGGCATCCTTTTTTGTCCTTATCGTGACGTATTTTTCTATTTTTCAAGTTCCTTGTGACTTTTTTTCCTCTTGGCACCACAGTGTTGTGCTGCATCCCTTGCTGCCTCACCCCCTTCCAGGGCAGTGGTGGAGTCACCATCCCTGGAAGTGTTCAAAAAGACATATGGATGTGGCACTTGGGGACATCGTTTAGTGGTGGCCTTGGCAATGTTAGTTTGATGGTTGGACTCAATGATCTTAGGTTGCTTTGAGCTAAAGGTTTGATTGGTCTCAAAGCATTCATGGTGATTATAACGCTTGCCATCTGATGGACCATGTTGACCAGTCTGGTGTCTTCTACTGCACGAAGGAAGGAGGAGGGTTGTCTCATTGCAGCCGTCAGCAGGTTGGTTGTCATTGGCCCTGTAAACATTCACACGCATCAGGTTGTTGTGGTCCAGCACTCGTGGGAAGGAGATCTAACACTGCAGCAGAAGGAAAGTCCCTGGTGGAGGAGTTTGATCTTCCTGACCCACCTCCAGCCCAAAGTACTCACAGCACAGCCCGGGGGCTTGGCGAAAGCTGGGATATCAGGATGGAGCCATCTAAAATTCCCCAGGGTGAGCTCTCCTCTCCTGGGGGACCTGAAGGAACACTGCTCAGTGCAGGGACCAGGAATGAACCCTGGACATCTGCCAGTGTTAAAAAACAGCAACATGGAGCTCTGAGATTTCTGCCCGCTTGGCATACATCTGTCACCACATGTGTTGACACAGAGCAATGCTGCCACGTCATGTTGTACGTGGCAGTTGCTGTCAACACCAGCCCAAGACAGGGAGAGCTGCTCAGGGCAGCTATTTTTTGAAAATGTCCCTAATATAAGGGCTGGAGCATGCCCTGGGGACACAGACTGCCACTGAGGGTGGCCATGCCAGGGAGCATCTCTGGCTCATGGACTCCTGAGACACTCTCCAGGGAGAACACGTATAAACCAGACTCAAATGACCAGCCCCAGGCCAACCTGTGGTGACATCAGGCTTCGAAAAATTTGCCACCCTTGCCTTTCTGCTTTGACAAGCCTTGTGCCACTCTGGAACAGAGGAAGACCTGGTAGCCAGTGATGGGAGCTCTTGCCATGCAGATGAACAGGACACAGAATCACAGAATCATTAGGGTGGGAAAAGACCTCTAAGATCATCAAGTTCAACCATCAGCTCAGCACGGCCAGGTCCACAGGCAAACCACAGCCCTGCACAACTACATGGTTATGAGAAATCTCCTCCAACTGCAGCCAGACCAAAGATCCAGCTACAGCCCACCTCCTGCACAATTCATCCTGCATGGCTATGAAGAGTCTCCTCCAACTGCAGCCAGACCAAAGATCCAGCTACAGCCCACCTCCTGCACAACACATCCTACATGGCTGTGAGGAGTCTCCTCCAACTGCAGGCAGACCAAAGATCCAGCTACAGCGACCCCCAGCCCACTCCCCATCCAAACAGCCACCCCAGCAAGTGCTGCTGGAAGACACACAGCACTTTTTTTCTGCTGCTCTGCGTGCTGGCTGAAGGTCTCCTTCCTTCAGGGCCCCGGCAGGTTGGTCCCAGGCTGCCCTTGAGTCCCATTCCCAAACTATTGTGCTCCAGGCTCTCACGTGGGTGGTCACTCCATCCCAGTGACCTTGGGGCCAAAGGAGCACCACAGCAGTGATGCTGCCAGGGGCACCAAGTTGTGACTTTAACTGGTGTATGCTGGAGGGCCCTCAGGAGGCTCCAGTTCAGCTGACAGCCAGGGCAGGACTCAGTGCTGGTTGACAACCCCATCCAGGGTGCAGACAACCCCATCCAGAGGTTCAGCCACCTGCACTCAGCTCTATTCCTCTTGCACCAGCCGATGAGCTGCTATCCCAGGACACCTCTGTGTGGAGGTTCCAAGGCACCTGGGTGACCCGCCAAGCTGCATCTGCTCCCCAGCCTGGCATCCCAACAGACTCCTGGCAAAGGGGCTGTGTTTTGGGAATTGAAACAAAGGCAAAGGTTTATGGGTGAATTTTTTGTCTTCTTTTTATAATCATCAAGGTTTTTTAACCTTTAGGGATTTTTTATCTTCTTTGATTTTTCCCTTCTTCAAGTGTCCCCCTAGTGGGTGACCTCAAGAGGCAGAGACATGTTCCCACAGCCGTGCTGGGGTGCTGCCCATGGGAATCCTTTGCCAGCTAACACAGTGGGTGGCTTGTGCCCCACACTCGACCACATTGTGGGGTCTTGGAGCACCTTGCTCCAAACTCACATAAACACAGCCTTTTCTGGGTCTTCTTAGAGAGCCACTACCACCTGCTCACGAGTGCTGGGAAGTTAGATCCCAGAGGTTCTCCCAAGGAGAGGCATCTCCTCCTTCTAGCACTTCTCACCCCCATCAGCAGAGCGTCAGAGGAGGACAGGGCTAGGAGGGGCTGGCAGTCTCAATAACCAGGAGTTGGGGAACCTCAGTGCCTTTGAGGGCACTTCCCAGTGCCCACTAAGCCAAGGTCTGTGGAAGCCAGAGCCATCCTAGGAGGATACTGTCAAATCCTGGTGCTTCTCCCGTACAAAGGACAAGGGTCAGTACTGGGGTCCCTGGGTTTGCTTCCTCCTGTTTCATGCAGCTCCAGGAGAGACATTTGTCACTGCAGTGACATGGGTCCTTGCCCAGGAGAAGCTAATGGAAAGCAGCAGGAGGCATGAGCTGACACAGGATGGAAAATGGGATCCTATGTCAGCATGCAGCCTCGTGCTGTCCCTGAGGAGGTCACTGTTCATAGAATCACAGAATCTTCTGAGTGGGAAGAGACCCAAAAGGATCATTGAGTCCAACTCCTGGCCCTGCACAGGATGCTCCAGCAGTCCCACCATGTGCCTGAGGGTGTTGTCCAAACACTCGTTGAGCTCTGGCAGACTGGGGGCCATGTCCACTGCCCTGGGGAACCTGCTCAGTGCCTGACCATGCTCTGGGAGAAGAACCTTTTCCTGACATCCAGCCATGTCTCTCTTTGCTCTGTTCCTCCTGCTTCACAATCCCAGCAGAGTTGGCTCCGCAGCGGCTGCAGGAGGGAAAAGTTCCTTTTTGTGTTTAAATCCCAGGGATGTTTGCTGTGCCCCTGGGAGCGATTAGCACTGAGCCACCTCATCCCTCAACAAAGCCCATCCCAAAGCCAGGAGGAGCAGAGCAGGGCCGCTGGTGTTCAGAAGAGTCTCCTAATGGAAGAGATTTCTCTTCACCCTGGGACACCTCACACACACAGAGTCTAAGGTGGGACCTGGTACCAGCCTGGAGCATCCTCTGCAGCTCAGTGCTGAAGGTTGCACCACTGCCTGAGTGCCTCCTGTTTTCTCCTTCAGCCTTGGCATCAGACAGCCAGGAACTTTGCTGCTGCAGATGCTCCACCTGGCATTTCTTCCTCTGGTCTGAAAATTCAATTTATTTCAGCAGAAGGAGACAAGGTTATACGTTTGACAAAAGTCTTTCTAACCCAAGACACAGAGCAGCATCCCAGCTTCCCTGCGTGCAGGCCAGAAGCCCTGCTACCTGCTTCAAAATTTGTGGGAACGACAGCTTGCCAGCTTTCCACAGGCTTTGCTCAAACCCCTGGGGGAGTTTATATTGCACCCATGAAGCCTCCTTTCAGCTGTGTTCTGCCAGGCTGTTTGTTTGCTCTTGATTCAGTTCCAGCTTTACTCGTCCCCGAGATGTTGTGGAGATGGAGGGAGATAAACACGGGGCTGGGTGACTCAGGGACCTGGCGGGAAGGGAGCTGGCAGAGCCAGGGGGTGGGTGCCAAATCCTCCCTGAATTCCTCTTTGAAAAAGCCTGTCTGTGAATAACAATTCAACGTAATAACGTCATCTCCGACCGCTTGGAACCCTCCCTTCAGAGCCCGAGGAGCGCGATGCGATGCCCGCGGGATAAGCAGCTGTTGCGGCGCGCAGGGAAGGAGCATCCCGGAGCACGGCCGGGCCGGCAGGGCAGGGCTTGCAGGACCACCAGAAAGTCCCAGGGCCTACGACGCGCTCCAAAGACCTCCTCAGACCGAGAGGGCTTGGAGGGGAGCTCCAGCCCCACAGTCAGGACCTGTCGAGATGGCAGCGACGTGGTCGGGCTGTGCCCCCCGTGCTGCAGCCTGGGCTGGGCTTTGCCACCCTCCCCTGGGACCCACGGCACGGCTCGCAGGGGCCACAACCTGAGAAGGCATTTGCATTTTAGCCCAGATTTTCCCCGTTAATCGGGACCCTTCAGTCTAGTCACTTGCTTATTTTTTTAAAGCAATGAAAGAGATTTCCCAAATCCAGCCGGCTCTAAGATTACACACGGGCAGAGACACCATCAGTCTCTGTCAGTCATTCCCTGCAGCCAGAAACTTCGTGGCAAAGGAGTTCAAATGCAGGAGCGGCGGAGCTGAGCCTGGCCCCGGCCCTTGGAGGGTCCCTGGAGCTGCTGCTCTGCCCTGGGGTGTCTCACTCCCCCTCGCCCCATGCAAAAGATGCTGATTTGCTGGCAGGAGCTGGTGGGTCTTTTATAAACCCCAGAGGGGACCACAAAGGGAGCAAGAGAAATGCTCTTGGTGCAGCTGACACTTTGATGTGGCCTTTGTCCTGATGGACATTTCAGGGGCATCAGCAAAGAATGAGCAGAGGGAGGGAATAACACTGAGATGGGAAGAGCTATGAAATGTCTGCTCCAGTGTGAGGATGGGCTCTGCAGTGCCTTCCCACCCAGGAGAGAAATCCCGTCCGTCCACGCCACCTCGGCTGGGTGCTCTGTGTGCTCCCCCAGGAGAAACAGTGACCTCTCCAAGAAACATGGGTGAAGAAACCAAAAGCCTTGGATCATCTCCCTCAGAGCCCTCCAAACCAGAGATCTCGTTTGGGGACAGACAGAGGCAGACAGAGAGGGCAGCACCTGGCTGTGGGGTGGCCAGAGGAGGGGAGAAGCTCCATCACCCAGCCGGTTCCTGAAGGGTTCCTTTGCTGACAGGGTTTCCTTTGGTCCCCATGTTCCAGCAAGCAGGGGAAGTGACTCTGGTGCAGGAGCCAGGAAGTGCCACAGAAGAGTGAACACAAGCACTGGTTGCAAGAGGCTGGAAGTGAACTGGGAAGGGACAACTGCACCTGCAGCTTCATAACTGGGCTTTCCCTCAGCATCTGCATGAAGTTCTCAGCTCCACTTCACCAGCTGGGTAGGAACACCCACAGGAATGATTTCATTTTCATGATGAAACTTTTCCAGGCTTTTCCTTTTCTCCAGAGGAAACTGTTTCCTTAATTTCATCTAAATTCAGGACAAGTCCTGTTTGCCTGAATCTGCATTTAACAAAAAGGCAATAAAATATTCATCTAAAAACTTTGATTCAGCACTGTCCAGACTCTCCTGCTCCAGCACCTCACTGCCCACAGGGAGTACAATTTGAAGAGGGGGGTAAGGAGGGGTTATGAGAGATGACCCCTGGCAAGACATGCTGTCAAGGGGCTTGGCAGGCAGGGTGGTGCAGGCAGAGAGGATGCGAGTCCCTTGCTGCAGAAAAGTGAGGAAGGAAGCACTTGCTGCAGGAGATGATCCTGCTCTTCCCTCCATGCTCATGTGCAGCCCAGCCCTGAAGCTGCACCAGGTCACAACAGGAGGTTGGCAGTTTTTGTCCAGTGAGGAGTCATTTATTGATGTTCTGCGCCAAAGGATGTTCCTTGTTATTCAAGCCAACTTGAATTAACCAAGTCAACTTACAGCCGTGTTTCTCAGTGCCTTCAGACATCCACACTCATTGTCCCATCCCCTCCTGGTCACCACCGGGGCTCCTGCTGTGTTCTTGCACTCTTGACTCCTGCACAAAGCCAGAAGAAATAGTAGTGCAAGCAAGAAACAACATAAACCTGATGCTTGTACCTGTGCCAGGAGCACTGGCTGGGACCTGGCTGGAGACCGGCCGTGCTGGAGCCTGGCTGGAGCCAGGCTTTGTGGAGGAGCTGAATGGGATAATCTACTAAAATTAAGTATCTTATTCTGTAGCTCATCACCTTGTCTGTCTTGTTTTGTAACTGTTTGGCCTAGCTGGAAAGATTTGGACAGGGGTTATTCAAGCAGTGCTTTTTGTCCCCTTGGCTCACAAGAGATTACAGACAGATATACCAGGAGTGATGTTAATTAACATCTCTGTTAATCACAGTATCACAGACTGACTTGGGTAGGAAGGGAACTTAAAGCTAATCTCATCTTATTCCCTGCCATGGACAGTGACCCCTTCCACTGGACCGGGTTGTTCCAAGTCCCTTCCAGTCTGACCTCGAACAGTTCCAGGGATGGAGCATTTCTCAGCCACCAACAATTGATCCCACATGAATGCAGGCACTGACTGGAAGTGTTAAAGCAATCAGCTGGACCTGGCTGGCAGACCAAGCCCTGAGGGTACCTATTGCTGCCCTCTTCCAGGCAGTCCCACTCCAGGGAAACACGGCAGCAGATGCTCCAGGTTTCCTTGCTACAGCTCAGCTCGACTCCAGCAGCACCACAGCCTGTCCTCTGTCCTGCTGGACATGGGTATCCTGTTCACCTTCAGCTCGAAGGAAACTGTGTCAGGGCAGGGTCAGGTTGGAGATCAGGAAAAGGTCCTTCCCCCAGAGGGTGGTCGGGCACTGCCCAGGCTCCCCAGGGCAGTGGGCATGGCCCCAAGGCTGCCAGAGCTCCAGGAGGGTTTGGACAACACTCTCAGGGGCAGGGTGGGATTGTTGGGGTGTCTGTGCAGCGCCAGGAGTTGGACTCTGTGATCCTTGTGGGTTCCTTCAGCCGCAGGAGATTCTGTGATTCTGTAACTCCCTATGTGTTCCACCGAGGCCAGCCCTGGCTGCTGCCTCCAAAGACTCCTCCAGCTAAAAGGACACCAGTCACTGGAGTTCCCAGCATTTTGCTGACTAATTTCCACTGGAATCAGGAAGCTGGGGTAACGGGGAGAAGTTATGAATGAAATGAGCCGGCCCTGTGTTCCACACAGACCAAAGGCATTACTATCCTACGCGACGTGTAATTAAATTGTGGACCTCATGGCCACAGGATGCCACGCAGGCCAAAAATACACAGGGCTTTGAAATGAGATTAGACAAATTCACCGAGGGCAGACTCCGTGGTGGCTGTTACACAGAGTGGCACGAATACCACTCCTGGCTCAGGAAGTCGCTAAGGCATCAATTGCTGGGTGATGGAAGGGTATCACAAGGGTGGATTGCCTGCTTCTCTCAGCCTGCAATTTGTCACCGTCGCTGGCAGGGACAGAGCCACCTCAGCTGACCCAGGACCTGTGGCAGCCCACGCTCCTGCTCTGCTGTTGCAGTGGGAGTTTTGGGGATCCTGGCACCCTGTCCAGTCCCAGCTGTGTCCTCTCCTGCATCACCCCTGACCTGCCTCTCCCAAACTAACCCTCTGAAACCAGGACTTGAAAACCTCCTGTTGCACACAACCACCCAGGGATGCTGCTGCAAGGCGAGCGGTTCCCAGAACTGCAAAATCACAGAATTGGAAGGAACCCCCAAAGATCACCAAGTCCAACCCTCAGCCCTGCACAGACCCATCCCCAAGAGTCACACCCTGTGCCCCAGAGCATCATCCAAACATTCTTTGAGCTCTGGCAGCCTTGGGACTGTGACCATTGCCCTGGGGAGCCTGGTCAGTGCCCGATCACCCTCTGGGGGAAGAACCTTTTCCTGACACCCAACCTAACCCTGCCCTGACACAGCTCCAGGCCATTCCCTGAGTCCTGTCCCTGGTCCCACAGAGCAGAGATCGGTGCCTGCCCCTCCTCTGCCCCTCCCAAGGAAGTTGGACCTGCAATGAGGTCTCCCCTCAGTCTCCTCTCCTCCAGCTGAACACACCAAGTGCCCTCAGTGTCCTCACACATTTCCCCTCCAGGCCCTTTCCCACCTTCATTGCCCTCCTTTGGGCACTCTCCAATGGCTCAATACCTTCCTTATATTGTGGTGCCCAGAACTGCCCCACCATTGCAGGTGAGGCCACCCCAGTGCAGAGCAGAGCGGGACAATCCCCTCCCTCACCTGTCTGGCGATGCTGAGCCTGATGTCCCCCAGGACAGGGATGTCCCTCCTGGCTCCAGGGCACTTCTGACTCGTGTCCAACTCGCCACTGACCAGGACCATCAGGTCCCGTTCCTGGCACTGCTTTGCAGCATCTCATTCCCCAGTCTGTCCGTACATTTGGGGCTGTCCCATCCCAGGGGCAGAATCCAGCATTTTCCCTCCTTGCCCTTCACAGTTCCTGGCTCTCTGTGCCCTGACCCTTCCACAAGCCCATGAACACTTTGGGCTTGTCCTGTCCTTACACTTTGGGAAGTTCCTGGGATGGAGGAGCACCAAGTGAAATCCATGCCTGCCCCACAGTACTGCTGAGCACCTGCTCTTCCAGCAATAAAATACCTGGCTCTGCAGGTGTCAGATCCACAGCCCTGAGGTGCTGCTGGAGCAGAACCAATCCCGGGGCTCTGTTAGAGCCTGTAGAGACCATATCCCACCCTGGCAGACTCCCAGGGCAGCTGATCTCTCCCCATTCCATCCCCACGGGGCTCAGTGTCTGCATACACTGGGACTTCTCCAGGCTCTCTCATCTCTCTTTTTCCCTGGCACTCTGTGCTCTTCCCTACACCGAGGAGGTTTTTCACGTCCACTGGACCGAGGTGGGCTCAGTTTCAGGACTGTCTCTCTGCCCTGGGTTCCTTTGGCTGGAGTCTCCACTCTTGATCCCTTTTACTCTGTATCTCTGCAGCATCCCTTGGCACGGATGGATGGACAACCTGGAGCATGTCCAGAGAAAGGCAATGGATCTGGGGAAGAGGCTGGAGCACAAGTCTGATGAGGAGTGATGGAGGGATCTGGGAAGGGCTCAGCCTGGAGAAAAGGAGGCTCAGGGGGGACCTCCTCGTGCTCTGCAATTCCCTGACAGGAAGGGGGAGCTGGGGAGGAATCAGGCTCTGCTCCCAGGGAACAAGGGACAAGGCAAGAAGAGACAATATCAAGTTGTGCCACAGGAGGTTTAGGCTGGATATTGAGGAAAATTTCTTCGCTGAAAGGGTGGTCAGGCCCTGACACAGACTGCCCAGGGCAGTGGTGGGGTCACCATCGCTGGAAGTGTACAAAAATGCAGATGTTGCACTTGGGGACATGGTTTAGTGATGGCATTGGCAGCGCTGGTTTAGTGGCTGGACTCGATGTTCTCAGAGGGCTTTTCCAACCTTAATAATTCTGTGATTCTATGAAGGAGTCCACAGTTTAGCCCCGTGCTGTGTCAGACAGCAGTGCCTTTGCCTTGTCAAGGTGTCCATCCCTCCATGATCCAGGGCTGCTCTGGCGCCTCCCTCTCTTCTCCTTATCTTGTTGCACCCTTTAGTCTGGCCCTGTGATTGTGCCTGTGGTCTGGCTTAGGACGCTGGGCAGGGAGCATGGGAGTGCTGGGACAGGCTGGTGGAGGAGAGGGGGCAGAGCCACAGTGTGCAGCCTCCTCTCCCAGGTGTTTCCTTCACCCTCCCTTGCACAGGTATGAAGGTCTGCACCCTCTATGGAAAGCAAATGAATAAAATTCTGATGAAGACTTTGGGGTTTGGTATTGGGTTTTTTTGTAGATTATCAGGAAAAGAAAAGATGAGGACTCAATAAGACACTGTCTTAAGGAATTAAGCCCAAACCTTGGAGCTGCTGAGGAAGGAATTGTGGGGAAAATACTGTTTCTTTATATAGAACACAAGAGGGGCCATTAACAGAGGGAATCTGGATTTATGTGGGTTAGTTTGGAGATATTATATGTTGTCATGTTGAACAGGGGGCGGTTACAGAAGTGTGGCTTGAGATTATCTGTGAAACATCCAGTACTGAAGAAACTGAGAAGAAAAGACACGGGCAGTTGGATGGCCTCGTGCTCGCAGGCTTGTCCCTTTGACTCAGACTGCAAACAGTCAGCCTGAAGGCGGGGAAGACTCAAGGAGCTGTGGGAAGGTGTTTGAAGCAGGAAGGATGTAGGTGGTGTAAGCATGGGAGTAGCACTGGAAAGATGCTGCGGACCTGGGGTTGGTCCCCAGCCCACAAACCCAACCTGCACACACAGGTGGGTGGCAAAGCCTTAGGCACCGAGCTGAACACAGCCCAGCACTCTGGCTGGCACCTCCCCAGGCTGTGCCCTCAGCCTGGGCTTTGGGAAACCTTCAGCTGAAGCAAAGCAGAGCAGTTGGTGTCCCCCAACAGCGAGCGATGGCAGAAGGTGCACAGCTGTTCCTGGGAAGGGTTTTCCCTGCTCTTCTCTTTTGAGCAAGGCTCACCCGCGTTATTTTGGGGTGGGAGAGGTAAGTCTGCAGCACCCAAGGGACAAGAGAGCAGTGCCAAAGCAATGGTAAGAAAAAGGAGGTGCTGGGAGGGGAGCAGGGCCATGCAGATGCGACACCTGCGATGCAGGGACATCTCAGACTCTGGATGCTGGTGGGACAGGTGAACAACACACGGGCCTTGGTTGAGTCATCAGAGCAAATGGAGAGCAGGAAAGCAGAAGTTTTGTTGCTCTTTCCCTTCCACTCTTCAGTTGCTCAAATTATTTTTTCCCGTTTCATAGGAATAACTTTTAATGTACTTCTTAAAAACCGAATTTTTCTGTCCTTTCAGCGCCTTCAAAAAACTTTGCACGACTCTTCTGCCTCATCTCCATCCTGCCTCTCCCCATTACATGCTTCCCCCTCGTCCCTCCTCCCACCTCTGTATCCCTCATCCCTCACCCGCTCCGGGCCCTGCATACCCGCCCCTGCCCCCTTCCCAGGCCCGGAGGTACAAA
Source organism: Grallaria varia (assembly GCA_013396735.1). NCBI lineage: Eukaryota > Metazoa > Chordata > Aves > Passeriformes > Formicariidae > Grallaria > Grallaria varia. Next base: position 301,122 of record VWZG01005386.1, on the reverse strand, counting down.
TGATTAGATTTTCAGCCCAATTAAGGCAGGCTGTCTCCTGGCTGGGACAGAAAAGGTTGGCTCTGGAAGGTGGGAAACGAGCTTTGACAGGTCCTGGCGTCCCCAGCGCCCTCCGATGGCTCTGCCCGCTGGGCCCCTTTGTGCTGCTGCGGGAGCGGGGCCAGGGCTCGGCTGGGGGCCGGGGGTCTCCTCTGCCCCTCCTCTTCGCCAGCCCGGCAAAAAGAATAGCTAATTAAGAGGTCTAAACGCAGGCAAAGCTAATTCCCTATTCAGGGCTCCGAGGGGCAGCGCGGAGGGAGGGGAAGGCGGCAGGCGGTGAGCTGGGGAGCGTGGCAGCATCTTCTGCGGGAGGAGGATGCGGGGCAGCGGGTTAACCCTCTCCTCTCCTCTCCTCTCCTCTCCTCTCCTCTCCTCTCC